>JAJOOS010018494.1:0-13841 GCA_029582725.1 Solanum chiquidenum | reverse complement strand
TTTTATTATAATTATCAACATCTATGAACTATAATCTTTATTGGACCATTCCGAATTCTAAGTTTTAAACTTGAAATAATATATTAAAAGATAAAAATTATGAAATAGTATAAGAAATATTTTAAAATTATATCAAAGTAAATATTATTATGTATAAAATAAAATTTTAAAATTATATATATAATGTCGGGTTGTTTTTTTTTAGTTAAAACCAAACCAATCTAAATATAGTCGGGTTTTTTTTTCAATACCAAACCACTAGTCGGGTTTTTTTTCGATTTAACTCAATTTGTGGTTTAGTTCGATTTTTTATTCGATTTTGTACGCCCCTATAGGTGATCTTGACAAAACCAAACTTCAGATATAAGGAGTGGATATCTGGCGTATAGTTATGCCATGAATTGTGTGCCACTATACATATAGTTACAAGCACATATAACTAGGTTCATTCAAAATCGAATCGAAATTGATAATTCAAATTGGAGAAAAGCTATTGATTTATTGGTAATTGGTTGTTGATATAACTGTTTTATTTTTTTTATTATCAGATTATCAGTTCTTAATAATTTGAGATTTTTTCTTTTATGGGTTAACCAATAATCCAATAGTAAATTAATAAACTACATTTATACTATTTGGTTTATAAAGTTGTTGACTTAGGATTTAGTTCATACTTTTATTTCTGTCTGATTCAAAACTCTTGATTATTCTACAATATGCTAGTGTTTGCTTTTGAGCAAGATGCAATCTGCCAACTCATGTGCATATATGGTTCATTTGGTTTGTTACCTTGTTTCTAAGTGATTTTTAATGATTTTTCTTTTTGTGTAACATCTTAATAGTTAAACTGATAATCGAATCAATAACGATCAATAACCGATAAACGATAAACCTACATCTTAATAGTTCTATAACGGTTTAACATGTTTACAAACCGATAAAATTCAAACTGAACCATCCGATCGATACACCGGTGTGAGTATTAGGATATGTTTGTGTATGCTATGGATACATTTGTGTATCTAATGTATATCATGTATATATTAAGTATATACATTGACATACATATTACATATACTATGATATATACAATGCTATTCAAGTATACATGGCGAGAGAAGAAGTTGTGGAAGCCATTTGATAGAATTCCGATGAAGAACTCCGAAAAGGAAGAGAAGCAACGAACAAGATCATTTGTTATGCGTCGAAACTTCAAAAAAAAAATTGTGGAGCGACGGTAGATGGTGGCGGAGAAGCAGCGGCAGGATCCAGAGCAACGTTAGTTAGGTTTGTGGGAAGAAAACATAAGAATAAAGAGAGAAACAATCTCCAAAATTCTTAATTTTGTGAGATTTGTTTGAGGTTGTATATGTTTTGTAAAGAAAATGTTAGCTATATTTTGAAAGTGCAATAATGTTATTGATTATAACAAATATAGATTTATCTTAATAAAGTGATTGTTATACAGAGGTATGACTGTAACGTAGATGCCGTATTGCAAAGTTGCCCAACGTTTACGTGTGAAGTATTTGAAACGGTAATTACTTCGTGTTGAACACATTAGAAAAAATAATTATTGATTCTTCAATTTTCTCCAACTAAAAAAACATATACAATAACATACACACAAGATACATGTGATATACACATGATATATCGAGTATATTATTATATGTCATGTGTATCACTATACTCAGTAACTATATACGGCATACATGTAACATGAAAATGAAACATACGGGAGATTTGACTTTATATCTTTTTACAAACTTTTTTTAATTTTTTTTTTTATCTTCATTTTTAAACAAAAGAAATCTAAAAAGATCATTTCTTCGAAATATATTGTATATGTCATTGTATTTTATGCGTATGTCTATGTATGAGCGACGACAGACGATGGACAGTGGTGGCAACAAAGAGGTTTGGATGGAAATAATGATAACTAGGGTTAGTGAGAGAGAAAATAATTAAAATCTCTAATTTTTGTTGGAAGATTATATACACAGATTAGTTGTATTTTATATGATTTGCAATATTTGTGTTGATATATTTTGTTAGGCTAATAATATCGGTTTAATTAGAAATAAGTGTCATTAATTTTGCTATTTATCATTTTTTTTTCCAATAAGATATTCTTAATATAGAGTGATTATATTGTGTTTGTGGAGAAAAACACGCATGTCCCCAAAGGCCTTACTTTAGCCTTTTGATTTTGAAGGGAGTTTTGCCGGATAAATTGGATCTTGTAAGCAGTACTTACTTCTTTAAGTTTCATGTCAAGTTAAAACAAGACAAACAAATTGAAATGAATGAAATATCGAATTTCATTTTACCTTTTTCGTCACAAAGAATGTGTTGGGTACAGAGAAAAATATTTTCCAATTTTTCGATATTCGATTAGTCAAAATTTTCGGAAATAGTTTTTGTTAAGTTTTTTAGAAATGAGGAAAATGAGTTCCTTAGTGAAAATAGGAGAAACAAATGACACTCCACATTGATTGTGTCCTACCCAACCATCCAATCCATGATGCAGTCACACAAATCGTCATTAGGAATTGTTTTAATAATGTAATATGAAAAATAAAAAATAAATAAAAGAAAAGAAAATAAAACATTAGGAAAAACTTCTAAACAAAATAACTTGAACACATATTTGTACAAATAATAATGTAATATACAAAATGTTAAAATCTAAAAATATACATAAAACTAATAAAAAATTATAAAAATAATGTATAACACGTAATACAAACATGAAGAAGATGCAAGCACATGATAATTGTGGGATCGAATCTTAGCGAAAGTTGAATCAATGTTGTCCCAACCTGCACCGCTCTATTGTCATCCCTATTTTTTCGTTCCTACGACATTATTATGTCGAAAATCGTTATGACATGGTTGTGGAGTAAAGTCCCCTAGCTCCTCGAACTTGGCCTTCTAAAGGAAAAAAGGCTAAGTATAAGTGGTAAGTGTTTGGATTTCACTCTGGAAGTTTGGTGCCTTTTTGGTTAAACTATTGATCCCTTTGATGAATCTCCTTCTTCATCTTCCCGGGTTGCAGAGAAGAATCCGAACTGAGGAAATTTGAAAGAGAAAAGAAAGTCTCTCTTTCTACAATCATCTCAAAAGTCGTCAGACGGAGAATCTAACTATTCTCGAAGAGATTCTTGTCAACACTATTAGGAAGATGAAGGAAAGGGGAAAACAAGTCAAATTCGATATTTCCAAAACAAATTCTGCAAATAACAAGAACCATTTTACATCCAAATATAAAGACACAAGTACAAATTCAAATGCCAAGTAAACACGGTGACCTGGACATATCACGATAGCAATTCAAATTCAAACACCATTAAAACTTGGCTGCAGGATGCGTAGGGATGTTGTTTTCATCGATTAAGAGGATAAACAAATTTCTTTAAGATGAAAATCTACAGAAAACCTCAGCACACAAGTTCAATTACGGTTGCCATCCACCAATGAATCTATACAAATACACACTCCGTTCATGCTACGGTAGATAAACTCATTTCCATTTTTTTTCAATTCCAGAAATACGCACCAAATCCTTTAGAAGATCACTTCTGATAGCCAGGAGGTGGATAACCAGAGGCAGGATAGCCCGCAGGTGGATAGCCAGCAGGCGGATAGCCTGGAGCTGGATAAGCTTGTTGAGGAGGAGCTGGATAAGCTTGTTGTGGAGGTGGTTGACCATAAGCTGGAGGAGGATATCCAACAGTTGGTGGGTAAGGCTGATCTAGTCGTGACATATGCTGCATAGGTGGCACTGCCATTGGTTGAGGACCGAACTTGCCATCTCTCTTGTCCATTTCAACCTTGTGTTGTGTCTGCAACGCTCATCAAACATAGTAAATGTAAATTATTAACTAGGAAACCGTGGAAAGCTTATAAGCTAAGGTTGCTTGTAAGTTCCTTGATCTTTTTGATGAGTATTTTTTTAACTTAATTTTTTCCGCATAAACTGTTGTCAAATTATTGTTATATATCAGAGAAGCATTTCATGTTTTGATAAAGTTGAATTGAGTTTCTTGCTTACCTGCATACAGGCACAAACCCTGCAATCAAGAAGATGCAGAGTATTTAGGAAAGAATTTTGAGCTACTTTTAATAAAGATACAGGGTTATCAGAAAACTATATATGAAGATAATGTCCAGGAATAGAGCGAATATAGAGAAGCTTACGTGCAGTAGACCATGTCAGACAAGCATGACAGCAGCTGAGAAGCTTCCTGCATCTCCTCACTTCCAACAATCATAGCAACAATTGAAAATATGCAAGCAAGTTGTTGGAGGCAGAACATGAAACCCTACAAAGCAGGAAGAAATGTGTGTTATGAAATGCCTTACGGATTCACTCAAAATCCAGTAAAAAGGGGAACTTGGAGAGGGAGAGTTTACAATAATGCAATTGTCACATCGCGTTGTTTGTATGTTGAACTCATCTTGCAACATGAAGCGGGTGGAAGCCACTGAATTTCCAAAGCAGAGAAAAACCTGGTAGTATCAAAGATAGATAATCCATCACTGCATCAGGATATTAAAGCACACGAGGCAATACAAGGGAGGTTGAAGCTCAAAATGGGACATACAGTCTCAAAATACAACCCACCAAAATTATAGGTATTATAGGTAGATACCACAGTTAGGATAAGATAATGTTTGATGTCCTATGCTGCATACATTCAAGGTGAAAACTTAAACTTATTGGCAGCCATCAGAAAATTCTCCTATTTCTAACTCAAGAACATTCTATGACTAACTTGAGCTTGCTTTTTAAGACAGAACGTTGTTTCCCAAGTGTGGCCAGGGAACTACTGGAAGGTTGCATGTTGCGACTAGAATGGTCGTCCAAAAAAGAGAAGATGTTGGTTGACTGAAGAAGAGAGGAGCAGCGCAATTCATCTGCAGAAGAAAGGAACAGTGCCAATCGTCCAAGGAAAAAGGTCATCAGTCGCCTAAGTGATATACTTGAGAAGAGAGGAGATACTCCAAATACTAAAGAAGAGAGGAGCAGTGCCAAACACCCAAAGAAGAGTGGAGAATACCCGTCACCAGAAAAAGGAGAGATGCTAATCATCACAAAGAGTGGGGCTGGTCACTGGAAGGAGGAGTGGCACTGGTGGGCAGAAAAAGAGTATCACAAGTTTCTGAAAGGGAGTAAGTACAGACCATCACAAGGTGGAGCCTGCACCAATTGTCAGAGGAGAGGAGAGCATCGGAAACTACAGCACAAAGCATATATCATATGACTGCCTACTGGTATGTGGAAGTTTGTAACTCTCTACAAAGATGTGGCGACTCTGATGCCGTGCGGAAAAACTAAAGAATTAGCATGGACGCATGGCGCTCCTCATATAAAGTTTTAATCAGGTAAAGTAAAGAAAATAAACATTTTTGTACTTAACAATATTCTTCTATTCAAATACAATTAATCAAAACAATTTTAAACTATAATTACATAAATTTTATTTATATTCTAGTAGTAAGCAAAAAAAAAAGGGAATCAACTTGGTGCTCACCTCAGTTGCTAAACAAAACTCAGGACAACGACTTTCTCCACACCGACCACTGCAGGGCATATAACCCGCACAGCATGTATACCTGTGAGACAGAAAATTTCATTATACCAAAGCTAGTACCACCAGGGATTGATGAAAGATAAATGTTATACCTTGTCATATCACCATAGAGAGCTCGTTTCCGAAGCAAATATGATGCACATGGTGCACTGCAGAATTGAGAATTTAGCAAGGCAAATATATTACTTACTAAAAGGAGTTATCCCTTGAAGTAAAAAGAAGAAAACACTAGTTACATAATACCCGAAATGTATACAAAGAATCCAGTTAAAGAATACAACAACAACAACAAACACAGAATAGTCCCACAAGTGGAGTCTGGGGAGGGTGAGTGAACACATACCTTACCCCTCTAACCCCTCTACCTTTGTGGGGTAGAGAGGTTGTTTCCGATAGACCTTCAACTCAAGAAAATCGGTTATAGAACAAGTTTCAGAGAAATGCAAGAAACAAAAGCTATGATGAAAATAATGAAGAAAGAGAAGTAGTGACAGTAACAATAGTAAGGATAACCAAAGTAAAAAACAACAGTAGTAATTTTGTCAAAAAAAAAAAAGAAGAAGAAAAAAAACAAAGGTAATGGATGGGTGCTCCAGACCAGACCCTGCTCTGCTCTACCTCTGGGAAAAGAGAAAACACTTTGACTATCTCTAACTGTCTACCATAATCATCAACCTCCATGTTAAAGAATGAAAGCAATAAATATCTGGGAATCTAATCACAACAACACTTATATTGCGGGACATTCGGTTAAATTGATCATGAATCGATTTGATGATATGATTTTTCCAGAGTCACTAAAAAAAATTGGAAAGCACTGGCAAACTGGGATTAAAACCAAATAAACTAAAATCAGAGGAAAACATCCTTCACTATTTCTTGCTGTTCAGTACATTTAAAATTAGAATTGCTCTAAATCATCACTGATATCCCCTAAAGAACCAAGATATTTCCAGTAAACAATTCCTCTTTTCTACTACAACAGCAACCCCTACCCCGTCTCCCTTCCCAAAATCCAATTTGGACTCGTAGTTCCAATTTGCACCATGTTTTACAGTATCTCGCTTTAACTTTCTGCTTGATTTAACACAAATCAACCATTCGTGACTGCACAGGCAGGCAGGTTGAAAGCAGAGAGATAATTCAGCTACCAGTCAAGTCAAAAAGACAAACAACCTTCCATTCCTTTTGGTGCAATTAGCGTAAATATCAATTGGTGCATCACTTTGCTTAATAAGTTAAAACTTGTTTGATAAGTTGGGTTTACTGAATAAATGTATATAAGACCACATTCAAAAAAAGGATAATCCAGATACCAGCAACAGCTCTCAATCGAACATCGAATTAAGCTTAAGATTGAAAGTTTCCTTCACTGGAACATTTGTTGTGTTTTCTCTCTCTTCACTTGGCTCCCATTCGATGGTGTTTGTTTGGGCTCCTTTTGTTTTTGTTTTTTTACAATGGCGGTAGTTTGGAGCATCATATCTATCGTATCTGTTTTCACTTTCTTTCAGTAGTATTAGCATTGTTCTCGTAGCTTATTGTCTTGGACTTTCTGTCACCCTGATATTTCTTGTGCTTTGATTTCACATTATTTCGATGTTGTTATTGTTCCTTTTCTCCTGAGTGTTATGTACTGTTCTCCTTTTGGTTGCCATGTCTTCTTCATCTCCGTATTTCCTTTTTCAAACTACTTTGAAAAGCTTTCCTTGAAGACCAAGGGTATATCAGAAATAACCTCTCTCTATCCACGAGTTAGATTAACAAACTGGCAGGCCGGGTCGAAAACTAAAGGGATCTAACAAAACAGGTACTACTAGACTAAATCCAGCTTAATACTAGGCGCTGTGCGTATCGACCCGTGCAGTGTTGTAGCTAACGCGTTAAGTATCTTGTCTGGGGAGTACGTTCGCAAGAATGAAACTCTAATAAGATGAACATACAAATCTAAGTAGAAAACTTCAGCTACAACGTTTTTGAGCATTAAAACTCAATTCTAAGGAGCACACACAAACCAACAATCGAAACATCAAATTCTCCTATAAACTACCAAATTTTTTCAGTTTCAATTCATACAATAAGCATACATTCAATAGATCAAAAATCAACAACGTTAGATACATCATGAAAAAAGAAAAAAAAAACACATACGTACCACCACAAAGCAAAGCAGCAATCTGCAACCAAAACAAAACAAAAAAAAAACGTATAAGCAATACACATAATAATCTTCAGTGGAATTACATATATACAATTTGAAGGAGGTAGAGATTTACAAGGAGTATCAGCTTGGATTGTGCTCATAAGATCAGTGTGCCAAAGGTTGCGATAATTCTGTCGGACCTGCATCTTGTTCAAATACTCTTGCGACGCCATATCTGATCTCTGCTGAAGATTTGAGGGAGAAATGCAAATCAGAAACCCTAGATAATCTCCTTTTTTGCTTTCAGTCAATGAAATGGGGAAAAGGAGTTTTTGCCAAGTCAATGTTAGTCGATATAAACAAAATTGAGACAAATTAAGCAAAAAAGTATAGAAAACGCTTGCGAAGTTTCTTCTTACACAGTTGGCGAAGACGTTCAAGTTGGGTTTGACAATTGAAACCGTGGAGACGACGTTCTCTTTTTCTTTTTTTTCCTTTTAAGCCAAAAGAGAAGTGGCAAAGCAAGTGGCTACAAACTGAAAAAATCACTTTCTCCTATTCAATTTATACGAGTTAATTGCATATAATTTCAATTAAGTCATACTTTTTTATTCTTTTTTAGTTGTCATGTTTCACTTTTCGATAATTGCAACTTTTTTCATATCAATATGATGAAAAAATATATTTTAAAATTTTAGTCAAAATTCATATTGTTTAACCCTCAAAAAGGAAATTATGACAAGTAAAAAGGAATCGAAGGAATAGATATTTGTGTAACTATAAATCATTTCATGATATTAAGAATAAAATTGATATTTTAAAGTTTAATTATTACTAAATATAGAATTGTGTCATTTTATTTTAGACTGACTAAAAAAAAAGTAAGTAATATAAATCGGACAAAGGGAATAGTACAATACTCTCCCAGGTCCATTTTAGTTACGGTGCGTTTGGACATGCGAAATCATAATACTAAAGTTGGAGTTTTATTTGAATATACCATTTGATATTTTAAAATAAAATTTTAGATATTCCAAAAAAATTATATAGAAAGTAATATAAATTGCAACTTTTTTCATATCTGATGAAAAAAATATTTTAAAATATTAATCAAAATTCATATCGTTTAACCCTCAAAAAGGAAATTATGACAAGTAAAAAGGAATCGAAGGAGTAGATATTTGTGTGACTATAAATCATTTCATGATATTAAGGATAAAATTGATATTTTTTTAATTTATTTTTTAACTTGGTAACTTAGGATAAAATTGATATTTTAAAGTTTAATTATTACTAAATATAGAATTGTGTCATTTTATATTAGACTGACTAAAAAAAAGTAAGTAATATAAATTGGACAAAGGGAATAGTACAATACTCTCTCAGGTCCATTTTAGTTACGGTCCGTTTGGACATGCGAAATCATAATACTAAAGTTGGGAGTTTTATTTGAATCTACCATTTGAATATTTCAAGTTATATTTTTCTCATAAAAAATCCACAAATCGTGAAAACTATTAAATATTTTCTAGTTCTTATATAATCTTATCATATGAGCAAATAATAATTCATAAACAAAGATATCATAATGTTTTAAGGCACAACATTGATAAATTACGCTAGCGTTTGACCATAGATTTTCAAATATTATTTGGGTGAAAATTTGGGTGAAATTTCACCATGTGTTTGACCATAGTATTTGGGAAACATATTTAACTTTTTTAGAAAAATGTGATTTATACCCATAAGTTTTAAAAACTATCAAAACTAACCATAAGTTTGTATTTGAAGTCAATGGATCTTCGTTGCAACAAATAACTAGTAGCATCCATGACACTAGAGCAATGTGGTAGTTTGGAGTGAGTGCACCAAGCATCATTCCATACATCGTGAAGTAGACAAAGTACATGACTTTGTTACCCTAGGCCAATTGTTCATCATTTTCATCATTTTCATCAATAACCATATCATCACTTTCATATTCACTGAATATTTCATCACTACTTTGGTGTTCACGTTAAAAATGTAATACAACACAAATAACTACTATAGAGGGTGTTTTTGTAAAAGATAAAAGTTTGGTGTAAAATTTTAATTTTTAAAAGATCCCAAATAATGAGATTTAGCCCAAATACTAGAAAAAAACTAGTATTTGGGATATTTGCCAAAACAAATTGCCAAATAATGACAAATTGTATGGACAAACACTATTTGCCAAATCCCTCCCCCAAATATTACTTGAAAAATCTATGGCCAAATGGGCCCTACATATCTTAATGTTTCTTTTATAAATAAATATTTGTTACGGTAAACTTTCAAATACACACAATTTTGTAAAGATCCACTAATCACCAATAATAGTAACTATTTATTTTTAATACAATCCTTTTACATAGTATGGATGATCTCTTCACACCGAGCATGAATATTTATTTAATGTAAAATTTGAAATGATGGTCTTTTATATATAAAATATAAACTTATGGGTCAAATTTTACATTTTTAAAAAAAATCATGATTTGAAATTTCAAAGCATGTTTTTTGGAAAATTTAGGATGTGAAATCATGATTTCAAATCGCGTATTCAAAAACTGACTTAAAATCATAATACAAAATTGCATGTCCAAACACAATCTTAGTATCATTTAATAAAATTAAGATACTATAATTAATTAACAATTTTATTTTATTCAATAAATATGGAGAAGATAAATGTAGTAAAAAATTGTAGTATTAAATTAAATTCAAAGAATAAATAAAAATGATTTAGTTAAATTGTCCTTTTAGTTAATATCTTCTTAAGAAGTATATAAAAGAAAAATATGATAAAGTAAAATGGACCAAGAGGAGAGTAGTAACTAAAACTCTTATCATTTTTTTTAATGAAAAGTAATGAAAAGTGTTCAAATGAAAATTTCTTTCTATTTTAATTTAGGTAAACTTTTTGAAACAATGTAAATATTAAGAAAATAATAATGATTTTTAAGTTGGGATCTCAAATATATCATATATTTGTGCAGTAATAAAATCATATTTTTAAATTGATTTATAAAATTTTAAGTATATATTTACAATATTGCAATAACATTCATTCAAATAAATAATAATTTTACAAAATTTAATCTTACCCTCAATTATTGTTTTTATTGTTTAATGCCTTTTGCTTTCTTCATTTATTGTGAATGATGCTTGAATAAAGTGGATTGTGCAATTGGTTGTTGATGAGGATGAAAGATGAACCTCTTTGAAGTGCTACAAAAGGTCTAAGAATCAAACTTGAAGGCAATTTGCAATTACTGTCTATTTAGACTTTTGATAAAATCAAATTCAAACCGTTCAATTCATTTAAATTTGGATAGATTATTGATATGTCTATTTATTAGCTCAATTCATTTTTTAATATTTAAATGGTTTATAATAATTAATAGTGATATAATAAAATTCTTATTTTATTTATTACTTCTTATGGATATATCAAATCAAATATGAACAAATAAACATAGGCGGAAGGAGTAATAGTTTTAAGTAGCTACTATAATTAGTTAAGTTGACAATTAGTTGGATTAGCTGGATTTTGGATTATAGAGTATTTAGACAAAATTTGAGAATTGTTCCCATGTATCTCGTTTTGAATGTCTACTCAATTGATCCATGTGTAGACATTTGAATTGTCGATTTCATAACTCTTTCTTCTTTAATTTATTGTAGTTGTAAATTGTAAACGTCTAAATTAAGTTTTAAGATAGATGCTCAATATATTTTATGTGAAGAGGAGATCGACATGCAACTGCCTCGATAAGAAGGTGTGAGAGATTGATCATAGTGGATTTGAGAAGGAATAGAGATGGATTAAAAAAATATTGAGGTGGGGTGATTTAGGTATGTTCACCGCAGACATAACCTTGATAGAAGGATATGGAGGCTGAGGATTAGAATACAAAGTTAATAGGTAGTTGGATGTAGGGGTGACAAAATCAAATTCAACCCGTCCAACTTGACCCAATCCGTTTGGGTTTGGGTTGGTTATTGACCCGCTAATTTGTTAGCTCAACCCATTTCAACCCATTAAAAATTGGGTTGATATTGATTTTTGAGAAATCTTGTCAAAATATTTCTAATTTTTAAATATATTATATATAGTTATAATAATTTATTAGGTACTAAAAGCATATAAAATATTTTCTCAGTCCCTAATTACTTGTTCACTTTTCCTTTTTAGTTGTCCATAATTACTTGTCCATTTTAACAAATCAAGAAAGGACAAATTTTTTTTACATATTATACCTTCAATTAATTACTTTGAATAAAAGTAAAACTTCTTGAAAATCTTAAGTTTTTAATTCATTCACTTCACAATTAATAGGGATAAAATGGTAAACTTACTATGTCAATTATTATTTTCTTAATAGATGTGTCAATTTAAAAGTAGACAAGTAATTAAGGACAGAAGGAGTAACAAAAAAAGCTATTAAAACTTAATAAAAATTAGGCGTGCTGAGTTATGACCCGTTACCTAACCCGTTTTGACCTAACCCATTTTGGCTCATTCAAATTTGGGTTGGGTTGGTTGGATCTTGACCCGTTTATTGTCTTGACTCATTTTCATCCGCACCAAATTCAACCCAATCTGCCCAATTATCACCCATAGTCAGATGTATTTCTTCTTTCTTTCTATGTATTAGTATTAATCTTATTTTTCATTATTTTAGGTTTCTATTACTATATGTCATTACTTTTGTTTTTGTTGTTACTGCCTCGATAAGCTGGTTTGCGTGTAAAATTACAGTGAATTTATCGTTGTTGTTTTTCCTATGGAGTACTAGTAATTCTCAAAACTTGATTATACAACAAGAAGTTTCAACTGTTTGAAGTTATTATTGCATAAGAATTGGTGGGGAAAAAAAACTAGACTTTAGAAAGGAAGGGGAAAATGAGATAATTTTTTGGATGATCACTCGACTATAGTTAACTAATACCCTCTCCATCCCATTTAATGTTGCATTTGCGGATTTCAAGATTCAAACACATCTATCTTTAATCATAACTTTTTTCATAGATCTTTTAAACATTTTGAATTATCAATTATTGTGACTTATATTACTTTTTACGTAATTTACAAATATATAAATTTCATTTCAAAAAAATTAAAGATTCCATGTGCAAATTCTCGATCAAACTTAAATTGTTTGACTCTCGAAAAATAAAAAATATCAAGTAAATTGGGACACAGCGAGTAGTTATTATTTCTATTGGTTGAGTGACTTCAGGGTAAAAGTAGTCCTAAAAAGCATTAAAATAATTAAAAGACTCAAGTTCATGGAATAAGAATCTTTCACTTGATTTAGAGAAAGAAAGCTTTAGATACAAGCATTAAACCTGATAATTTACACACATAATTGAAATCTGAAAAGTAGAAAAATCACAATAAACAACAGCACCAGACAGGGAAAATGATAAGATAAAAAGGTCTCTTCAACTCTTCAAAGAGACTCAAGACCTGCTGCTCTTGAATGGAATAGCTCTGATGATTATCTGATGGTAAACTGCAGCAAGAGCTGCTCCAATGAATGGTCCAACCCAGAAGATCCACTGAAAATTATCACGAAAAAACAACACTTTTTAGTTAAGACATTACACAACAACATGCCTTTCAAAATGTCGGAAAATTTGTCATCTCGACGTGCTTCTAAGTTAAAGACTTACGTGGTCATCCCATGCCTGGTCTTTGTTGAAGATGATAGCAGCTCCAAGACTCCTGGCGGGGTTGATACCAGTTCCGGTGATTGGGATGGTGGCCAAATGAACCAAGAACACCGCGAATCCAATTGGAAGAGGTGCCAAAATCTGTCATAACAAAATTGTATATTATGATTCCTCATACATTGACTTGAAACTTTATACTACTATACGCCACATGAGAACCAATCAGCTATTAGGCTATTACAGATGCACACATAGGGGTAATCTTGAATCTAGTACACAAAATCTATGTTGCTCAGACTCTTCAGAAATGCCAATGGATGCTTGTCGGATCCTCCAAAATTAGTGCATTTTCAAAGAATATTCCGACACGGGCTCGGCTGTATTTTTGGAAAGTT
>JAJOOS010018491.1:0-11447 GCA_029582725.1 Solanum chiquidenum | reverse complement strand
TATCGGTTTTCCACTTGACAACATGAAATACATTATGGATAATCCGATACATAGTCCACTTCCATACCCCATAAGAGCACCTTTCCAAAAATCACTCTGAAATTCAGATTTGCTTTCTTCATCGACTACTCCAGATACGGTATCATTTGTATCTAATACCCGAGCATCGCTGCAACTTTTTGAAACAGGGAATCCACGTAATCCATCATTGCCTTCATATGAATTGCTCTCAAAAGTGTGAAATTGAGGTCCTTGAGGGATGCATCCTTGGAGATGATTATGGGAGAGATTTAAGAATGAAAGAGACATAAGAGAAGCCAGTTGTTGTGGTATCTCTCCCGAAAGCTGGTTTCCTGATAGGTCCAATGATTCAACTGAAGATAAATCTCCTAATGATGGCAGTATATGACCTTGCAATCCATTATGAGATAAATTCAATATGCGAACTGCAATGAGATCCCCCACGATACTTGGAATTTGCCCTCTAAATTTATTACTTGAAAGATCGATGACGGTGTACAAATACAAGATTCTCACAATTTCTCGATCAAATCCCTTAGTTGCAACTCTAATAGAATCTTGGTAATATGTATATACTCCATATCTTGGTGCTTCCATCGATGGATCAATTGTCCTCATGGCTTTCAGATGTTGAAACAAACTCGAAGGTAAGTTTCCCGAGAAGGCATTGTAAGAGAGATCTATGATTCGAAGCTCAGGAAACATGTTCTCAATCCTCAATGTTCTGATGGGACCATGCAATTCATTGAATCGCAAGCTTATTACTTTCAGATTTGGTAGAGTTCCCAACCACATCGGGAATGTGCCAATGAGATGATTATCTCCTAAATCAAGAACCTGCAACTCTTTGCAGTGGGCCAAAGATGGGGGAATTGTTCCCTCTAGTTTATTGCCATGCAAGTTGAGGCTTCTCAGTGAACTTCCATTGCTGAAAGTTGTTGGAATATTCCCAGAAAGATTGTTGTGGCGCATATCCAAAACCTGGAGGGAAGTGATATTTCCGAAACACAGCGGAATTTCTCCACGCAAATTGTTTGTCGCCAAATCCAGCATTCTCAGTGATGTCAAGTTGCAAATAGATGAAGGAATTTCTCCAGTGAGATTATTATGGGATATGAAGAAGAATCTTGTGGAAATTGGTGGAATAGGTAGTGAGCCTTGAAGCAAATTGGACCGCAAATCAATAATATCTGCAAACTGAAGAGGAATTGAATCTACACACGACAGCATATTTTGAGACATATTAAGAGTGTCCAATGAAGACATCCAGTTAGACCATGCCCAATCAGGAATTCTTCCTTGAATCTTATTATTTGAAAGATCCAACTGCCGAAGCTGGTTTGCGGATCTTAGAAACTCCAATTCTTTCACTTCACATGCGGCCAATTCTAACGAATGAAGAGATTCGGGCAAAGTAACATTAGCTTTGTTGTCATTGGTCAATGAGATATTATTATATGAAAGACTAAGATAAAAAAGCTGTTTAAGGTTTGAAAAGAGGCTGACATCCACAAAACCACTAAAATTATTGAAAGAAAGATTAAGCCATGTTAGGTTCACTTGGTTTTGAATTGAGTGGGGAAGATGACCCTGCAGCTGATTGTCTCCTAAATCAATCGAGACTAGTGAATTGGCCTTGAAATCCTCAAGCTGACCAGAAAATTTGTTATAACCCAACATTAAAACTCTTAGTGATGGAAGGGAGAACAACCCTGATGGTATTGTTCCATTCAAGGAGTTATCGTAAAGGAACAAAGACACTATGCGGGTGAGATTAGAAATAGATTCAGGAATAGGCCCCCTAAGATTGCAATCTGAAAGAGACAAATAGCGAACTGAAGTTAGATAGCCAATATACTCGGGCAAATTATCAGAAAAATTCACGCCACGGAGATCTAGCCTTATGAGAGATGCACTACTGTTCCATTTGATCTTTGGAAAATGACCACTGAGTTGATCATTGAGGGATAAGTCAAGTGTTTCCAGGTTGGGAAGATGAAAAATAGTCTCAGGTATTATCCCATACAATCCTGTTTCTATCAGTTCCAAAGTTGTTAAATGAGAAGAAAAATTCAGAGGAATGGTGGAAGAGATGTTTATGAAACTAAGATGAAGCTCTCTTAATTGGGTCAAGTTCTGAAGAAGCAATTCAAAATCATGAGGATCAAATTTGAGCATTTCTCCTGAGAAATGAAGAAATTGTAACTTGGAAAGATGAGAGATTTCAGAAGGAATTTGACCTGAGAAATAGGAGTTAAAAAGATTAAGATGCGTCAAGCTCGAAAACTTGCCGAATTCAGGGGAGATATAAGAATTGGAGAAGTTATTATTAGTAAGATCAAGCCTTTGGAGATGAGAGAGTTGGAATAAGCTGCTATTGGAATCAATGGTCCCAACAAGTCCGCTGCAGCCGAGGTCAAGTTCAATGACATGACCAGTGATGTCATCGCATACAACTCCATCCCATAAGCAACAATCTCTGCTCATGTTCCATGAACTCGTTTTTGGATAAACCATCGGACAATTAAGAGTGAGTGAGGTATCTATAGTAAAGGTGTTCTTGAATTTTAGAAGGGAAATGGTTTGATGTTTGTGATGTAATATGGATATTGAAGAAACTTCATGACACAGAAACACAATTAAGACCATAATAACTGCATACCCCATTTTTAGCTTCAAACACTTCCTAAGTATGCAATAAAGGTATGCAACTATATATAGATACGCACATATTTGCTTAACCAAGTTCAAGTTGGATTGCAGTAGTAATAATTATCAATTTTGGCATTTTTATTTTTCATTCTGGGGATAATATATATATCATAAGTTCATTAGGTATTTTAATTGACATGTATTATTTTATTATTGTATAAATATTTTTTAAAAATAATTATGCAATGTATGCTGTTTTTAATACACTAAATGAAATAATGCATAAGAAATAATATATGTATGGTTAATGCACGATAACTAATACAAAACATTACTAATACACTCTATTGAACATTATTCTTGTATACCAACCGTACTAATAGTTGATTACTTAATGCATGCATTAGCATGATTAAAGGAACAACTGCCCCTCAAAATCTTTTCCATAATTTTCCACAACGCTCATCCATGCCATTATTTGTTAACTGAAAATAGTTTCGGTTTTGCAAATCATTTTTTCCACGTGTTAAATTATCATTTGGTTATGTCATTAATTAAAAAAAAAATCAAGGGAAAAAGCTCAAATATGCCATTGAACTATGAATAAAGCTTCATTTATGTCATCTATTAAAAGTTTGACTCATCTATGCCATTTCAGTTAACAAAATTAATGGCATGAATGAGTATTTTTCTCAAATGAAAATAGTATAGATAAGTCAAACTTTTAACAGATGACATAAATGAGCTTTATCTCAAAGTCCAATAGCATATTTGAGTCTTTTCCTTACAATAAATTATATATGAATATGAGAGGGTTATTATTTGAATGGTAAAATCATATTCCAGTAAAAAATGTCTCGACATAATTTTAATCGTTCTTAACAATAGCCTTCTGATATCTAATTGCTTGATTAACATATATTAGTAAACTTTAGCATTAGTCTAAACTAATGGAGGCCAAGGAGCTGCCGAGCTGAGAGAAGATGAGGTGTGTTGAAGGATGTGAATGAAATAATCTTTGTAGAATACTATTTGTCAAACTTGTTATTTTTCCAAAAAAAGCGTAATAATAATTTTATTCCACAATGTAATTAGTTCCAAATTCCATCTTGACCCATAGTAATTTTGATAGCAACTAAAATGAAATAGAGAAATCAGTGTTTGTTATTATTCTCAAGTCTATGTAGAAGTCTTGCTATAGAAATTTCAAAGAAAGCACTTAAGACTAAGTCATATGACAATGTATTTTTGGTATAATTATAAGATATTGACTTGTTTACCTCATATTTAGAATGAGAAGTGACTTTTTCTATATAAAAAAAAATTTGATTTCTCATTTGATTTTTGATATCCACATTAGGGTCCCGATTAATTTGGATTCTCTCGGCGTAAGGCCTATTAATGGGGGAAACAACACCAAGTTTTTGCACGGAGTTCCCTCGAAATATCTTTTTTCTTGTACCGATAAGTATTCATGCAGTTCTTTGAATTAACAAGTAATTGCAATGAGTCTTGCTGTGGAAATTTCAATGAAAACTACTTGACACACACATCCCTTTCACTTTGAATTTTCATATTGAAATAAATTACTTAGGAATTTTATTATAAAAAAGAGAGAGGAAAGGGGAAAGGTCAAGTATGGACTGCTGCCTCCATATCAAATCATCAATCAATTCCAAGTTCACAAAATGTTGTCATTCTCAAATCAATGCACAAAGTCTTTCCAGGAAAATGTCAAAATTAATACTTTATTTGTCTCATAATAATATGAAGTTTAATAGAGAAAATGACATAAATGGTCCATAAATTATCACAGTAGGTCTAAAATACTTTCTTAACTATACACTTAACGTATATGGTCCTTTAACTATCCACCCTTTTATCAAGTTTGGTTTCTATCCACTTTTTAGAAAAACTATTAACAAACACAGTTAACATACATTATAAGTCAATCTGTCTCCTTTCCTTTTTCCACCTTTTTTTCTCCATTATCTCATTGTTCCTCACTTTCTTTTTTCCAATTCTTCTCCATTGCCTTTCTTTTTTGTCATTTCTTTTGTCCATTATCTCACTATTTCCTCACCTTTTTTTTCAATTCTTTTCTTCATTGTCTTATGTCAATTATGTCGTTGGTCATTATTTCATGCGAGTTAAAGCAAAATGCAAAGTAACGAACATAATTGAGAAAATATTGTGAGCAAAAAATTTGATTCTATTTTCATGTTAATGATCGGTCATTACATCAATGAAACTGCATAAAATTGCAGAAAAATTCAAAAATCAGCAACTAAATTGAACTATAGTGCTCTGTTTTCAACAATTTTTGTGCAGAAAATAGCTTAAACTAAAATAAAAAATAGCAGCTATCAAACTTTGATCGAATTGCAGCACCAAAACACCCAAAAAATCAGCACCAAACTGCTGTATCAGACTACCAAAAATCAGCACCAAACTGCACAAAACACAGCTCCAAAAACATCACCAAACTGCACAAAAACAGCTCCAAAAACGTCACCAAACTGCGCAAAAAATAGCACCAAACTGCTGCACATACAGCAGCACCCAACCACCAAAAATCAGCACCAAACTGCACAAAAACTACACAAAAACTGCACCAAAAACCATCACCAAGCTACCCTAAACTGCACAAAAACACTACATTGATCAGCTAAAGAAATAACATAAAAACAAAAAAACAACAACTAATCACATAAAATTATTACTCAAATGTAATTTGCACCATAAATCAAATTTCGCCAAACTACATCAATCACGAGAGCACGTCACTTTATTGAGTTGAAATTAGCTTGACTCTCTGCAGCTCTTCTAACCTGTGAAGTATAGTGAATTAGTGGAAATGTTTACACAAATTTAATATAATAAAGTAAGTGAAATACGCTATAGATAAAAGAAAAAGTACTGGTAGTTTTTAGGAGCACATGATGAAGATGATTCATGATATAGCGGAGACACATTTTGAGACTCTGTCTGCAACAAATTATACTTGCAAGTTCTCGTGTTATCTCCAAGCTTGTGGCATCTACTGCATCCTAAATATATTTGCTATCTCTTCGCTTTTATCCTACTCGCGCCCACTTCATCTGATTCTTTTTTTCTCTAATTTTGTTTTCTCCCTTTAGTACTTTGTCTTACTACTCTTGGAGGCAAAGGAGGAATATTATCATGTTGCGGCCACATACTTTGACCATTCATAGGAAGAATAGCAAATTCATAGATCCTTCTATAAGTTCCACCTTATAGCAATCATCAATATACGAACTGATTTCATCATTTTTTGCCCAAATTGCTGCTATAGCATGTTTACAAGTCAAATTCCATTTTCTACAGCTACATTTTGCTGTTTAACAAATTTATGGCCCAAATGTCAGTTATGTTAGTTCCTATAAGCTCATAGTTCCACTCATTTGATTTTCTAGGAATATATTCAGCAGCGGCAGCTTGACTTTTGCAGAATACATTTTTAATTCTGGGGCAAATATCATCAGAACTCCACTTAGAAGATTTATCCCTATTTGCTTGCATTCTTGTCATGAGCATATACCGAATTTTCTCCAGAAGAGTGATAATAGGCTTATCTCTTGCATCCAATATCATGCTATTAAAACATTCACATATGTTATTCACTAAGGTATCACATTTTACATTTTTGGAGAAGTGAGATTTAGACCATTCACTAGGTGACTTATCTCTCAAACAATTAGCAGCTTCGAGATCCAAATCAAATATTTCAACCATGCGTTCATCAAACCACCTTACTGTTGTCGCACTAGCAGCTTTCCAAAGTGCATTTCTTAGTGTGTTACCACCAAATCCGGCCCTTTTGAAATTACTATGCAAGTGTCTAACACAATCTATGAGCTAAAAAAGGTAATATATCATTAAATGCTTCTATCAGACCTTTTTGTTTGTCTGACATGAAGGTCCAGTGAGCTCCATCATCGATCTCCAAGTCAAGCTTTAGATGATCCAAAAACCATGCCCATGACTCACGATTTACTTTCTCCATAACTACATATGCTATCGGATAGATATTGTTATTATGATCAAGCCCAACAACAGTTAACAATTGAGTTCCATACATTGGACCCTTGAGCCAACAACCATCCACTCCTACTATCTTTCTACAACCACTCCTGAATCCTTCCTTGCAAGCACTAAAAAAAATTTAGAATCTCTGAAATCTTTCAGGCCTGGAGGGTCATTTTCAACCAAGTTCATATAAACAAAAGTATTTGGATTTGTCCTCACTACTTCATTGCAATAGTTCCACAACAACTTGAATTGATCAGAGATATCTCCATCGATCATTGCAAATGTTACATGTGCTCTCAACTGAATACTAACATGATCTCTAAATTCAGAGTCTTCCAATTCTTTTTTGTTTTTATGACATCAAGCTATTTTCTAGCAATGAACAATGATGTGATGGTTTTGTTAACATGGTTCCAATTTTTGCACTTGTGGCTCGGATTGTATGTCTTTACTTGAAAAGCACAGTCTCTGTACATTTTAGAAGCCATAATCTCCCAATCACAATCTGGATGCTTCGCACAAACTGCTCATATCCTTTCCTTATCATTCTTGCGTCATTTTATATACTTTCCTTGACTGACTTCATGAGTTATCACAGGATTCTTGAACTCTTTTTTACTTTTAAATATCAATTCAAGTGCCAGGATAGGATACAACCCATCTGTATTTGGGTTGAACACAGTAAAGTTCATACCATCTGAATTAGAATCACTTTATAGGCTCTTGAACCCTTCAGAGTTAACACAATCAGAATCTCCATCTTCATGAGCCATCTTTTTTCTCACTTCTTCGCTAACTTCATATTCACGTGACCCATTTTTACCCCTTTCTAAAATAACATGTTCATCTGACAAATCATTATCCGAGTCTTCAAAATCATCATCATTGTTGCTGATATCCATTCCAATAAAGGAATCTAAATGTTCAAAGTAAACCTCAATTACTCTATCTCGAGGGATGTTTCTGAATACTAAATTAGCTTCAAAATCAATTGAAACAAGCCTCATTTTTTCACCGAGTCTACCATATTTGTGCCAAAATGCGACAGACTCATTATCATATCCACTCATTTCTATCTAATACCCGAGCATCACTGCAACTTTTTGAAACAGGGAATCCACGTAATCCATCATTGCCTTCATATGAACTGCTCTCAAAAGTGTGAAATTGAGGTCCTTGAGGAATGCATCCTTGGAGATGAATATTATGGGAGAGATTTAAGAATGAAAGAGACGTAAGAGAAGCCAATTGTTGTGGTATCTCTCCCGAAAGCTGGTTTCCTGATAGGTCCAATGATTCAACTGAAGATAAATCTCTAAATGATGGTGGTTTATGACCTTGCAATCCATTATGTGATAAATTCAATGTATGAACTGCAAAGAGATCCCCCATGATACTTGGAATTTTCCCGGTAAATTTATTACTTGAAAGATCGATCACAGTGTACAAATACAAGATACTCACAATTTCACGCTCAAATCCTTTTGTTACGACAGCTACCGTGTCTTGGTAATATCCATCACTTGGTGCCTTCTTTGATGGATCAATGGTCCTCATGGCTTTCAAATGTTGAAACAAACCCGTAGGAAAGTTTTCTGTGAAGTCATTGGAAGAGATATCCAATATTTGAAGCTCAAGAAACATGTTTTCACTTCCTAAAGTTCTAACGGGTCCATGCAACTTATTCAATCTCAAGCTTAAAACTCTCAACTTAGGAAGAGTTCCCAACCACATCGGGAAGATGTCATTCAGGTGGTCATCTCCTAAATCAAGAACTTGCAATTCTTTGCAATTGGCTAAAGATTGGGGAATTTTCCCCTTTAGTTTATTGCCACGTAAGTTGAAGCTTCTAAGTGTTCCAGTTCTAAAAGTCATTGGAAGAGTCCCAGAAAGATTGTTGTGCTGCATATCAAGAACCTCAAGATGACCACTCATGTTGCCAAAACATTGTGGAATTACTCCCTTTATATTGTTTTTGCCCAAATTTAGAATTTGTAGTGATGTTAAATTGCAAATAGACAAAGTCCGCGCAACATAGGCAGGAATGGGACCAGATAATTCATTGAAGGGAGCATAGAACAATTTTGCATTGGTCAAGTTGCCTATTTCTGGAGGGATATGACCTGTTAATTGGTTTGTTTCAAGATAAACTCCAACAAGATTGACAAGTCTTCCTATTTCTTTAGGAATAGAGCCAGAAAGGTGATTATCATAAAGATACAAATAGGACAAGTTGTTCAAATTCCCCAATGAAGCAGGAATAGAACCATTAAGAAAATTGGTATACAAAGCTAGCTCAGTTAGAGACCTTAGGTAACCTATTTCTTGTGGAATGGAACCACTTAAATGGTTGTCAAAGATGTGGAGGGTCTCAAGCTTGGCTAGTGAGCCGATTTGTGGCGGAATTGTGCCTGAAATCTGATTCATGGACAAGTCAAGATAGACAAGATTAGTGAGATTACCAATCTCAGGGGGAATGATTCCTGAAAAATTGTTCAGGCTAAGTTCAAAATATTCAAGAAAAGGGAGAGATGAAAACGGAAAAGCATAGAGGGTACCAATGACACTAGAATTTGTAATATTTTCAACGTGTTTACCCTACCATTTAAGCATATAACTCCGTACCAGTCCCTGCATGAGTTAGAACTTGGTGTCCATGAAGCAAATAAGGAGTTGTTCTGGTTCTTGAAAGTTGATTTCCATTTCAGGAGGGAAGTTGCTTCCTCGATCGAAGCAAAAGTAACTGTAAGGAGATATAAAAGAGTGAAAAACTGAAGTAGAGAAAGTATTTTACTGGGAACCATGGAGGGTTCATAGGATTTTCTATTGTTCAACACAACTCAAGTTTGGGCTGTTTTACTTCTCTAAAGAAACAAGCTTAATAAAGGAGTAGAGAATCATCTTTTTTTCTTAAAATATAATTGTATGTTGTTTTACTTTCTTATTGAGGAGGAAAAAGGGTCAGATATACCCCTTAACTTTTTCATTTAGAGCTTATATATCATATATCCTCGTTATAAAAGTGGCTTTAAATGACAAAGTTGAAGGGTACATCAGGTCATTTTCCCTCTTATGTATCAACATCACAAAATTTCAGTGTTTCACTACTAAATTTACTCTTTGTAACAATATTAAATTCATTAGATTATGTTTTAGCAGGGGCGGATCTATGAAGGGTTGTGGGGGTGCCACGCCACCCCTGAACTTCGACGGAAACTCTATATATACATAGGTATATATATATAATATTTATATAAATATAAAGCGTGCCACAGAGAGAACAAAACTGGCTTGTGGTGTCACTGTAGGAGGGCAACTTTAGAAGGCTGATGTTGCGGGTTCAAATCCCATTTGTACCTATTTTTTTGAGAAATTTGCTGCAGACGTTTTTTAAGGAAAAAAAAAGGCTCCAAGCACCTTTTTTTAAAGGAAAAACAGCTGGCACATTATTTTATTTTATTTTTATAATTGTTATTGACTTAAATTAAATTAATTACATTATTACTACTTTGACTTTTCTTTTATTTGACACCCACGGACTCTAAATCCTGGATCCGCCATTGTGTGTTAGCGCCCCCAGAAAACACAAATCACTGGAAATTGGGTGGAGCTAGAGACCAGGGTATATGTTTGGCTGAACCCAGTAACCCTCCTTGAATGAGTTTTATCATGGAAAATTCAATGAAAGCTACTTAAACAAACAAATCAAAAGCTCTTGGTTTGAGTTCACAAAGTTTTAGAAAAACAAAATGAAAAAGAAATGCACAACATTTATTGAATACATAAAAATAAATAAATTAAGAGAAAAGTACATTAATTATTTGATATCATCAAAAGTTGTATTTTTTTTTCCTTTGTTAATTCCTAGCTACTCCAAAAGGAAGAAGAAAAGGCTTTCTTAAACAAAAAAAGAAATTAAAAACAAATTCAGAATCATATTGCTGCGGAAATTTCAATGAAAGCTACTTATCAGACAAATCCCTTTAACTTTGAATTTTCATTTTGAAATTACTTACTTTACGAATTTTATTATCAAAAAGAGAGAGGAAAGGGGAAAAGTCAAGTAAGGACGGCTGCCTTCATACCAAATCATCAATCAATTCCAAGTTCACAAAATGTTTGTCATTCTCAAATCAATGCACAAAGTCTTTCCAGGAAAATGTCAATCTGATTTGTCAATAAGTGCCTTAACAGTGTACTTACGACAAGCAGTAAGACTGAGAAATTTCATAGATTTTATATATCAACAGAAACACACTGCATAAATTTGTAGTTTACACTACACACTAAGAATTGACGCCACATCTAAGACTGTTCAACGAAAATATTCAGTTAGACAATTATTATTGCTTAAAAACTGATTGGCATTCGTTTCCATTCATTGCCATAACTTCTTCTTCCCTTTCTCCACTTCCATAGACACTAGCTCCTCCCTGTAATCAAAATATCTTAGTTAAACATCAACTGATGCTGAGCCTTTTGAAATTATTGGAAATGAAAAAAATGATAAGTATATAGCACCGATTAGTTACCTCAAGTCAAAACTTATAACTTGTCTAGAAATGATTATTTCTTCTTCTGTAATTCCTTTGCCTTCGCTGCTTCTTTTTCCTTCCCCTCATTATTTTGTGCTCCATCTCTAGAATGATTCTTGCAAGCCATAACGGTTTTCCAGTTGACAACATGAAATATATTATGGATAATCCGATACATAGTCCACT
>JAJOOS010018488.1:0-11902 GCA_029582725.1 Solanum chiquidenum | reverse complement strand
TCAATAACCGACATAGACCATGAGAGCTACATGGAATCCGGTGTTCTACTCCCACACCGAAAAGAGAGGGTTAACACTTTCCTAAGGTGTAACCATTCGTACATAGCTATCTAGGTGGATCCACTAAGCTAAAGTCTTATGTGGGCACATAGTTAAGGGTCAAGGAGATTGCTTCTAGAAACCCTAACTTACTAAACGTGGGGGTTTCCATCTCATGAGACAACATATACCGTGGGTAATCCGGACTTGCTAAACGTGAGGAAACCCATGTGGGGAGCCGGACTTACTAAACGTGACACCCCCATCTCATTTACATGCCCTTTTGGTGCTAAGCATCTAATTCCCCTTTGTAATCATTTTTAGTCATCACATAAGTTCACATTAGCCTTTACTAAACTCTTATGTAGACATCTTACCATAATAGCTCATGTGTGTTCATAAGTGAGTAACAATCCTTTCACTTTAGAAGCACTTAGCAAGTGAGTAAACCTTTCATTTTACATTACATTATAATCATGAGGACTACCTTTCAATCATATAGCAATCATACCATAACATGCATACATACTTCATAGCTAATTCAAGTGTAGAGGGTTAAGGATGAGGAAACTAGGTCATCAACACCACAACAACACATTAGGTATAGCATCATTACAATCTAAGTAATTCACATTTCATACTTGAGTTCAAGGAAGAACCAACCTTCATACCTTTTTGCCCTTCATGGGACATTCATACTTCAATTACCAAACAATTCATAACCAATACATAATACAAGGTAATCCATGAAATAATAACATACTCAACATCAATATAAGCAATTGACATATTCCCTTCATAGCCTTCAAGGTTTCATTCAAAGACTCAACCCTAATTTCATAGAAATTATACATAACCTAGGGTAGAATCATCATAAAAACGTGAATTTACATAACATCACATTCAATTCTTAGCCTTCAATTTATATCCAACACAAACTAGGGTTAGAATTTGGAAAAGAAGGAGAAACATGAGTCTCATGGGGAATTCTTCAAGAAACCACCAATACAACATAAATTCATCTATAATTGTTCATATAACATCAATCAAAGTCAATTTATAACATCAATTTCACTTTAGAAAGAAGACCCACGTTTTTGGATTGAAACCTAGAATTTGGAGATTTTGAAGATTTTGAAATTCATCTTGAAAGGGCCTCTTGGGGAAAGGAATCCCAAGAGTGATAAGCAACCATACCTTATTGATGAATTAACCACGAAAATCCGAGTTTAAACCTTGGAGAGTTGGTCTTCTTCTTGAAGCTCCAATCTTCTTCAATGGAGTTCTTGGGAAGAGAGAGAGTGTAGAGAGAAGGAGGAACTTTAGGTTTAGAGCTTTGGGGTTTTATATTTGAGTGATAAAAGTGAGGTAAATTGACTTAAAAATTATTATATACACGTCCCCTAAAGTACCTAAAATACCCCTCACTTAGTTGGACTCTTTAATGAAATAAAAGTTGATTTCTGAATTTCTGAATTTTCGTCGCGGAACAAGTCCGCAATGCGGGGTTGTTCCCTGAAGATATTTGGAATTAACTTTCGAGAGAGTAGAGTCCGCGTCGCGAACTGGATTTTTTCTCCTTGGGGGAGCAAGTGCGCGACGCGCAGCCATTCCCTCCAAGTGCATCTTGCAAGCTGCCTTGGCAGCTTGCTTGGCCAAGGTTGAGGTCCTCCTCGGGGCCCCTTAGGGTGGCCCCGGGATGTCGTATTCGAACGTTTTAACCCTATAAACATATATTTACCTAATTTAAACCTTTTTACAAGATTATACCATCATACGATACTCTCAAACCAGCCCAAAACCTAAGGACACACTAGGACACATTCTTCTCTAGTTTCCGGACGTCTTGGTCGCTTCTTGACGTTTAGACTTTTACTCTTCCAAACCAAGTCAATTGCATTAATTTAGGTTTAGAAACATTATTTTAACTATTTTTAAGTTATTATTCATAAGGTGAGGCTCTAACTTAAGTCATAGAAATTCCGGGGTGTTACAAATCAACCAGTAACTTTCTTACCCAAATCTGAAGTTCTCTCAAGTTGGGAAAACACCTAATCAACTCAAGAGCATAAGAAGTCTTGCATATTTGGCCCAAGTCTACAAGACCTAACTGTAGTTTCCACAAGCAGTTGAGTGTTAAAGGAAACCTCTTTGTAACTACACCTGTACTCAAAAGCTTTGGAGCAAAAACAATAAGAATAATATGGAAAGGAAGCCTCTTTGTAACTACACCTGTACTCAAAAGCTTTGGAGCAAAAACAATAAGAATAATATGGACAAGAACATAACCCCCTAAGGTATCCAAGTAAAATATGTCAGATTCTTACCTCAAGGACAAATGAACTTAAAAACAAGTGTCTCAAGTTTAGACAAGCTAAAAATAAACTTTTCATAACTTGATCTTTCATCCACGGGCATTGGACTAAGTACCCAAAGGTATAAACCTTTCAATCTTTTGCAGTTCACAAATCAATTTAGGTTGAGATTATCACAAACAAGAGATAAGTTCTTCAACCCAGTTGAGACAACAATGTCGAGGTATTGAGTACCATCACAGTACTTCAAGGTCAAATTGATAAGAATGGGCGCATTGATAACGCAAAACTCTGTAGCTGGTACAAAGGTCATTCTTTCGAGATGGAGGGTTATAAGATTGTCGAATCCAAGAAAATAATTTGGTGGTTTGAAGATACAGTTGAAGAGTTTCAAATGTGTCAGGGTTTGACAATTGACTATATAAGAGGCACTTTATAAGTACTACTAATATTATTTGACATGTTAAGAGTTAACATCTTGACACCATATTTGGTGAAATAAAGCATTCATCTATCGGTATATGCATATGAGGACACTTTTACTCCTGAAACGTCAAGATCAAACTTCACAAAGTCTCCAATATGTTGTAACAGAATCAAATTTATTGTTTCTTTGAAGAAAAATCTAGATTTCTTAGCTAATTTCTTGCAAAATTGCTTATCAAACACCAAATTGGGAAACATGGCCCAAGTATATCTCCAATTATTTGATAAAATACTACTTCTTGAAGCATCGTGAATTGGATAGAAGCAAGAGGTCTTTATAAGTTACTCAAAGCGTATTTATACCTTTTGTCATGCTGATTCTGTTACGTAAATTATTATAGTTTCAAATTATAAAACGCAAAAATTGTGTTTTATAGTAAGATGGATAGAAGCAAGAGGTCTTTATAAGTTACTCAAAGCGCCTCTTCGTTAAACAACTGCTCATATTTTCTGTACATATGTAATTTGTGCATGTAAGAACATTCATTAAGAATTCATGGATATATTCATGCAACTAATCAATGAGGGATGAATTGGAAAATTTATAAGCTCCGCCCTTGCTTGGTGTTGCTTGACATCCTGTATCACTACAAACTAACAAAGAAACAACTTTATCATGGTCAAGGGGGGAGGGAAAGTAGAGAACAATCGAGGAAAACGGAGAAAAATGAATTAAGTAGAATGTGAGAAGCACTCGTCGAGACCTTCAAAGGAAACCATTATTACTACTGTAATGGAGATAAGGAGCATCTTCAATTAATGTCAAATGATACAGATGGCCTGAAAGAGAAATTCATAATAGGTTCAAACCTTTCATATTCTTCAACAAAATATTCCATGAATCTGATTGGGAATACATTACATTTGTGTATGGTATTTTATATATTTATGAGTAGTGAAAGCGACTCATAGGGAGAACTCGAGAGAAGACTCCTACATCCCATTTTTTTTTAGGCTCAAGTAATCTCCTATCCCTTAAAGTTGTCTACATATTTTACTCAAACACCTCAACTAAGGTTTATTGAACATCTAAATTGTTCAAAATGTGTTCCTATTAAACACAAAATATTGATATGGCAGAAAAATTATTTTTTCACTTTTCTTTGGCGCGTGAAGAAATCTGAAATCGTATTTTATTTTCATTTTTGAAAAAATAATTTTTTTTTAAATCAACGATGTAATTGGATTTGCAAAAAGAAAGAAGATTGAAGATTTTTGGACAGTGGAGTAAAAAAATTAATTGATGCTCATCCAACTCCATTTCCGAGCATCTCTAAACAAACATCACCACTCAAATTAAAATGTAAACCCATTACATATAAGAATAGTATTTGAGAATTCGATAAAATTAATTTGTGTCTTCATGATTTCTCTTTTACCATCGGTTTTGAAATGATTATCCGTCAACAAACTCCGATTCTTCATCACTCTTGGACGAGTTTCTCTCTATATCTTTCTCTAATGTATTAGGTATGAAATATATTTTTTTTATTATAATTGAATTTGTAAGTAATTTGATAAGATGTTGAGTTTTGTGGTTTGTGAAAAGAAATGGTGCATGGAAGAAGATGAAGAAGAAAGGGGGTGGGGTAGCGTGGGGCCGGGGGCTGGGTAGAAAATGTATTTGAAATAAATTTTATTTTTTAATTTAAAAAAATATTCTTCTAAAAATTTTAGGGCTAACTTGTCACATGTCATCTTTTCATTAATCATTTTGCCATGTCATCGAAAGTGCATCCCACACATTACATTTTTTTTGTTGATTATCTAAAAATGTCTAATAGAAATAAGTTTTGTATAGATAAAAGTGTTCAATCGGTAATAGTTTTAGTTGAAGTGTCTAAATGAAATATGCGGACAACTTTGAGAGAATGTTGATGACTTAAGCCTATTTTTTAAGTGTAAAGATAAAATGTCCAATTAATAAAAAAAAATTCTCTAATACCTCTTTATTATGAACACACCAAGCTTTATTAGACTTGATGATTAGGGCCCTTGAACATAACGAATTGCATATACGTGAAACATATGATTATGCTTTAAATGTGTTTACAAGCTGTATTTTACCTATTCATGTATAAACAGGAAGAACCGCATATGAAAGAGTAATGACAATAGCAAAAGCATTGGCAATCTTATCAAAGTGGAGACGCAAACCAAACTTTAAAATTAAACATCTACTAAACATATTTACTACGAATTTTACCAATTCATTCTCTTCTTTTACAAAACTCATTATGAACAAAGAAGGAAGCAATGAGCATTAGTAGCATTGAATTACAAACAAACCGACTTGTTAATATTCTAATATGCATTTGTCGAATAGAATAGCTCAGCATTGGGAGATGCTCTAGGAAAACGCATCAACTCTTTGCTGATATTTCCTTCTTTCCTAGACCCTGAGGCTTTCCTTTGCTTAATGTTCATCCTAACCAAAGATGGAGCACAGGCAAACAATAACTTTATGAAGAACAACTCGGATTTTGAACCCCTAAAACAATGCATAACGACATCTTCAAGTTTGTTGATCAGCAGTCGGTCCAAGCAGGCTGGTTTGTCCGTATATTTCATAACTGTTTCATTAGTGTCACAAGCAGCACAAACCTAATTAATGGTATAAGGCAATAACATGTTTTAGCTTCTCGTGTTTAAATATATGAAGCAAAAATAGAGCATATCATACATAAAAACATACAGCTTGTGTATGGCAACATACATGTACCATTTATTCTTACCCAAATCTGAAGTTTACTCAAGTTGGGACAGCTCTTAATTAACTCGAGAGCGTAAGAAGTCTGGCATATTCATGCAGCTAATCAATGAGGGATGAATATGAAAATTGTTCTTGACTGATGGAGTTTCCTTTAATAAATATGTTCAGACCCCTTGGAAATAAAAGTAAATTTATTTTGCATATTTTGAGTACTTGTCTTTTTAAATGCTAGTGTGAACAATATTAATATACCTTTTGGAAAGTGTAAATGTTTCCCTTCAAGAATCTTAATGAAGTTGAGATGTATGAAAATTATGATGTTTTGGATCAGCAACTATCCAACAAACATTTCAAGCCAAATTCTGGCCAAATTTTCTGACCAAAAAGACTTTTCCAATAATAATACCATCTCTAGTCCATATTAAGTGAATTGTTGAGACATATGCTTATATTGTATTATGAATTTGTTTAGAGTCATAGAATCTTAATTTCCTGTTTTCAGTTAAGCTCTTCTTCAATTGATTTAAATAGATATTTTCCAAAAAGATAGAGGTTGGTGTGTGAAAGGACTTTTAGTTGCGGTTACAGACAATAATTAATATGAATATTTCCTTGTTACTGTATATTGAATTTGTTGCCTAAAGTATCTGATATTGTTGTCCTTTGTTCTCCTACAGTTCCTTTCTGATAAAGACGACTCTCACCAACAAACATGTATTTCTGAAATGACCTTTTATTATCCATTGTACATTTTCCTCATTTCTCAACTTTGAATTGATAAAAACTAATAATTTACCTTCTTCTCAACTTTGAAATTGGTCACTCACAATCCCACAAACATAAATGTTCTAAACAAGTATTTTCCGTTTCTTCCCCTGCCATTCCTTCCCTGATTACCAAAAATGTATAAACGTATAAGAAGACATTTGCAATGGCATTGCTAATCTTATCAGACACATCGATAAAGACTGAATTTTTTAAACATCTACTGTTGAAACAACATATTTAATAAAGGGACCACAAGAGTATACATAATTCGCCAACTAATTATTTCCTTCTTTAACAAAATTCTCTGAGAACAGATAAAAGCATCATTCAGCCTTTAATCCAATTCCTCATTTGGATGATAGATTAGCTCTGCCTTAGGAGATACTCTGGGGAAACGCATCAGCTCTGTGGCAACATTCAATTCTTCTTTGGAACTAGAAGCTTTATCCGGATAGATGCTCATCCTTGACAAAGATGGAGCATGAGCAAACAATAATTTTACGAAAAACAGTACAACTTTAGAATACTTAAAGGAATGGATTGAAACATCTTCAAGCTTGTTGAGGGTTTTGTCCAAACATGCTTGCGTGTCTAGATATTTCATAACTCCTTCAACTATGTCATCGGTAGTTTTGTCCTGATGGTATACAAGGTCATTTTATCTTCTTAAGTACGTGAAATGCAAAAACGAGCAAGACCATTCATATATAAAATGTATGACCACATATATTTGCTATTTCTTACCCAAATCTCAAGTTCACGTAAATTGGGGAAACTTTTAATCAACTCCAGAGTGTAAGAAGTCTGACCCAATTCATTGAAGTTTACATCTAAATCAAGATGCCACAAGCAGTTGAGTGTACAAGGAAGCCTCTTTGGGACTACACCTGCAGTCAAAGCTTTAACGGAATATTATACAATAAGAAGGATCACACTCAAAGAAGATATCTAAGTAAAACAACACGTTAGATTCTTACCTCAAGTTCAAATTGACCCAAACAAAGTGTCTCAAGTGTAGGCGAGCTAAAAAGAAGATTTTCCAAAGTTAATCTATTATCCGCAGGTATTGGATTATCAATCACAAGGTATAAACCTGTCAATTTTTTGCATTTCTTAAAGAAGCTGTTACTTAGGTCAAGATTATAGTGACTCTCATGAACAACCAAGGATTTCAACTCAGATGAGAACACAATGTTGAGGTATTGAGTACCATCACATAAATCTATGGTTAGTTTGACAAGAAGGGGCACATTGATAGTATAAAACTCTATTGCAGGCACAAAGGTTATTTTTTCCAACTGAAGGACGGTAATAGTCTGTAAGCCAAGAAAGAATTTGGTAATTTGAAGTTGCAGTTGAAGAGTTTCAAATGTGTCAGTGTTGGACAATTAAATATATAAGAAGGTAGTTTGTAAGTGCCATCTTTTGTCATGTTAAGCTTTAGCTTCTTGACACCATTTCTGGTGACATAAAGCATCCATCTATCAATATATGCATATGTAGACAAATGTACTCCTGAAACATCAAGATAAAACTTCACAATATCTCCAATATGTTGTAAGAGAATCATATCTATTGTTTCTTTGAAGACATTGTGAGATTTTTTTGCTAATTTCATGCAGAATTGCTTATCAAGCACCAAATTGGGAAGCTTGGCCCAAATATATCTCCAATCTTTGGACAAAATACTAATTCTTGCAGCCTCATGAACCATCAAGAGCTCGAGGATATGATCTATAACGTTACTTGGTAGAACACTGATTCTATCTTCAACGGCAGCAACTCCTTTACTATCTATTAGAAAAGAGAAAGGGAAAAAGGGAGAAGTTAATACCTTGAGTCATGCTGATTCTCAAACGTTAATTTGTATCTCAATTTTACAGAGGAAAAAGTGTAATTTATAATGAAGTGGATAGATTTATAAATATTCAAAGTATCTCTTCGTTTCTCCAATAAGATTCACCGTACTCAAAAGTAATTAATTATTGTACTAAATTGTAGAAGATCAATGTATGGATATATTCAAGTGATTTATTGACATAATTAATTAATCCTTCGTAACAATAGAAAAATTAAATATGTTCCTTTAATTAATATGTGCAGACAACTTTGCATTAGTCTTTTCATACACAGGAGAATGGATCACTTGGATTGTTTGGTTCGTGATTGGAAATAAAAGTAACTTTTTTAAGATGTCCTTTCAAATGCAAGTGTGAATAACATTAATATTTCTTTTATACATTATGGGGTGAAAATGTAGGACACCAAATAAGATGAATGTGTCTATTTGTTTCAATTTTACATAAGTTTCAGTGTCTATTACTTGTGCACACCCAAAGTTAGAGAGCGTAAATATTAGTTGAGGACTTAGGCCAAGTTAAATGACACATTTAAATATTGTGTTTTCTTAAAAAAGATTAATATCTAACTGCCCATTGCTCGAGTAATATTAGAATCATCTATGTCAGACTCCCTCTATTACATATTAAGTGATTTTTTGGAGTTTTTATCATTGTTCAAAATAATTGAATTATTCAAAGTTCAACATAAATGTTAAAAAAAATAATCATATTTTCCCTTTCCTTTAATGAAGTTTAATATTTTCTAGGAAATAGAATGCACTACTTACAAAATTATATTTAAGATTGCACAAAGAACAATAGTAAAAAATATGATCTAAATTATATCTTTAAATGTTTTTCTTAATAGGTATGTATTACCTCACAAATCCACTTAATTTGAAATGGAGTAATATTTACGACGATGTGATCAATATTAATGCTTTCAAAGTGATTAGTGGATACTAATGCACAAACCTTAAATACAGAAGGAGTAACTCAAGTTTGTCTTGAAACCGATTCATTAGTGTTACTTAAAATTCTGACTAGAGTGTGGGAAGTGCCATGGAATATTATAGGGATAACAGAAGATATATGGGGATTAGCAGAAATGGTCCAAGTTCAAATTCAGCACATTTATAGAGAAGGAAATCGTTTGGCTAACTGCATAGCCAACTTAGCTTTTGATAACCAAAGCAGACTCGTCTATAATTCTTTCTCAGAATTACCGAGTCAGGCCAAGAGAATTCTGAAACTAGACAAGAATCAATATCCTAATCTTCGAATCAAAACAAAGCAAATCGGTAAAGGGGCTGAGGAATATGGACGTACAGCAGTGGCAATCACCCATGAGTTCAATAAACTCAATTAACTTGGTCCTTTATAGAAATCATTTCTTTCAAACAGTCGGTACATCACAGGAAAGAATAGTCAGGAAAGCAACAAAACAAATCTCTTTCACAAATCAGAGGCAACAGAGCTACAACAATAAGTACAAAAAGTCAGATCTAAGTGTGAGATGCTTCATAGCACTAGATGTAAGTTTCAAGGATACTTACCAACGAAGGAGTAGGAGTCGTGAAGAGCTGGTCCAGCCATGGAAATCACGACATCGACCTTTGAGCTTCATAGTTGAAGACAACCATACATTAGAGGGATTGCAAGGTCAAGATAGGGAAGCAAAGAAAGAGAAGAGGGGGAGCTCACTGAACATCAACGATTGCTTCAACTTCATTTGGGTTGGAGAGATCCAATTTCCTAATTCTCACAAAGACCAAGATGGAGAGTTTCACGGAAGGATATTAGAGATATTTTTGGACTTCCCAATTTTGAATTACAATGTTTTTTCTTAGTTTATGGTGGGCTGGCCACTGTTGGGCCAGCCAAACAATGTTGAAATGGTTTTTACTATTATGCATAATTAATAAAAGGGAAAATTGTATGAAATAGCAAATAATTAATTCAAATTAAATGTTATAGTCATAGTTTATTTTAATTGTAATTCGCAGTAAACATCTCCTTTTTTTGCCATCTGATTTGGTATACAATTAGTCATTTTATACATTTCGGTATAAAATATATAAAATGTGTTTGTGTTTGTATAAAGTGAGAGAAAAGTGTATATACAAATACAAATACATATATTTTCGTCCTATACACTTATAATTATACAAATATAGATCTTATTATACAAATTACAATGTATAAATGAATTTATACAAAAATTGAACAATTTGTATAAAATTGGATGTTTGTAGCGAATTATACAAATCAAAAGCTCTATAACAAACATCAAATTTGCTATGGAGCGCAATTATGCAAACTATAGCTATAACATACAAATATAATTTTTATGTTTGCTATATGTGAAAGTTGCTCTTAATAAAATTGGCCCTATGGGTCATATTTAATTATTTAAAAAAAAAAACAAAAAAACCAATACGCACTTTTCTTGAGTTTTTCTAAGGATTTTTTGTTGGCCTTCCCAAAGTTTGTTCATTTTAATAGGATTATTATATACTCCCTTCATTTCATACTATTTGACTCATGTTTAATTTGACATACCCTTTAAGAAAGTTTAATTAGATGTGTATTTTACTATACTAGCCTTAATGCTTGAGGGTTCTAAATATGCTTACTACTTCCTTTAGTCCGTATTAACTATTAAGTGAATTATCACTACAACAAAAACAACATTTAGCGGCAATAACTATACATATTAACAAAGAGTGATAAAGTTTTTATCGGCATTAGTTAAATGTCATTGGATCCAGTGTCGTTACAGACTTTAGGGACATTTACAAAGAATGTTAAATGCTGCTAAAAATACATTTTTAGTGGCAATTAAGTTATTGCAGTTAATTTATTGCCGCTAAAGATCATTTTTGATGTAGTGTATTGGGGTATGACACACTCTTTAAAAAAATATTTCAGGACATAAATCAAAGACTACTTTTGACTATTTTTCTTTTGATTATTCACAAACTAAGGGCCGAAAGGAAAATATGAGAAAATTCTCTTAATTTCATAAATTGGACAAGTAAAATGAAACGGAGATGAGCAATATTTAACAAATAAAAAATAATAATGTGGTGGAGTTTAAAATTTAAAAACAGACAGGTAAATAGCCTCTTAATTTGGTGATTGAAGATAGATTCTGCAATGTGAATCCTTTTATCTTCATGCTATGTTTCAACTTTCAAATATTAATTCGAGCTTTGATTTTGTTAAGTCTTATGGGAATCAAAAGACTTGGAAAGTTCAATAAAAAGTCTTTTGAACAACTCAAGAAAAGTGCCTATTGGTCACTTCTACTGAGAGACAAAGATATTCTGAAAAATAGTATTCTCAATACATCAATGATAGAGTAGAAATCACATAATTATAGTTATACAATTGTAGGGTTAAAGTTCTATTTTAGGAAGGAGTATATATGATTATAAATGTATATTTTGTAAATCAGTCCTATTCTAAGAAAGAATATGTTTTCTGATTACTATACAATTATAGCTTTTCCTAACACCCCCCTCAAATTGATACCGGTGATCACAAAGTAGCAATTTGGAGATAAGATATTGATGTCGTGTTGGTGTCATCGCTGATAACGTTCAAATATACTTCTTGAAGAGAAATATAAACGATCGTATGCAATATATTTACCCAACTATGAGTCGGGGTCGATCCCACAGAGAATATGGAAGAATATTGTCAATAGCAAATATTTAACTCAATAGTCGTTATAT
>JAJOOS010018487.1:0-16219 GCA_029582725.1 Solanum chiquidenum | reverse complement strand
AGTAACGGTTGATGAAAAAAATCGGAAAGGTAGAATTATGATTCAAATGAAACGATAGAATCATTAATTTCACAATTTAAAAAATTTAAATGTCATAATTAGTGCTAAGTTTTAGTCAATCAGTTATTTTGGAGTAATTTTAGTTACCAACATTTTAGCAGTGACTTAATCAAATAAAATTAAGCAAAATGCACGTTCCTTTCTAACTTATTCACGTTCCTTTTTAAGTTACTACTAATTTAATTCTAAAATATATAATCAAATTAACATTCCTTTTTTGGTTAACTTTTTATAAATATATAATCAAATTAATGTTCCTTTTTTAGTTACAACAATTTTATAGTCATTATTCAATTTAATTTGGAATGAACGGTTAAATGTTTTAAATGCTCAAGGGAAGAGAATAATTTTTTAACAGATTTTTTAATAGAAAATGAAGGAAAATTTGAAAATTATGAGAAAATAGATAAATAGACTATACTGGTCATTGAGGCATGCCACATCAGCTAGCTGATATTCAGCTTTATATATATATAAATTTCAGGAAAAAAATCTCATCCATGAAAATAAATAAATAAATAAAATTCAAAACTCAAAACTCATCTTTATTTTATGAAGTTTGACATTTCTCTAGGACTTAATCTAGACATGTATAAGAGCTTCTAATATAGAGTAATGGCAAAGAAAATAGAAGACACAACTTTCACCTGAAGAAAGAGTATAGAAAAGCTGATGATGAATGTCTGTCATCCTAACTAACACTTCAAATCACCTGAAATATACCTACACACCAAATTAGGAATGTAGCAAGATAGTATCAGTACACCCTGAGGTAGTAGAACTTCAAACTCTACTCCTGAAGTAGTATAACTCTATTCCTAAAATAGTATGAGTGTACTCTTAGTATTAAGAATTTAAATCTACTCCTCAAGTAGTAGAACTTTGAAATCTTCTTGTGAAATTGAAAATTTGTAAGATATCTGAAGTGATGTCTTCTTGTACTTGAATAAAATAATCACTTCTTGATGAATGTGATATCATAAGCACATATAAATGACTATGCTTTATTCTCTGAAGTGAATGAAAGAAATTTGAAAATTTATTTTCTAGAGATCAAATAGAATATTATTTTGTGGTATAAAGACATAACTATCGTACATAGAAACATCTTGAATAAACTTAGGGCATGTTTGGAAAGTCACCTGGTAATTGAATTTGATGTAATTCAGTGTGATTACACTATATGACATGTTTGGTTGGTCATGTAATTACTTGGTCAACAGGAAATTGAGTGTAATTAGCATGGGGTAATTACAGTCTCCAATTCCCAGGAAGGGGGTTGTGAATTGCTAGTAATTACATGTTGTAATTACAAGCTGATTACTTTTAAATTTCTTCATTTTTTTCATTTTAATTTGTTTTGTATTTATGTTATTTTAAACTCTTTTTTAATTTTATTATTCTAAAGGTTTTTTTTATTGTATATTATTTATATTTCATTTCTTTCTCATTCTCAACCTTTACTTCATGTGATTCTATGCAATTTTTCGTATTATCTATTTTTATTATATGTTTATTTATTTCATTTGCATAATTTTACTAGTATTATAATTTTTAAATTAAAGTAGAATTTTGAGTAAGATTATAGACTTACGTTTTCCTATTCTTTTAAATCATATTTATGTATGTTATGTTGGAATTTGACATAAGAGTATATGTTTAATTTTTTGTTTTGAATTTAGAACTTATGTTGTATTTTTAGTTTAATTTGTTTTAGTAGTATTGACTTGAGACTTCACATTGCAAGTCATTTATTTTTTAATTAGACTTGATAGATTATCTTTTTGTCAAATAGTTTAATAATATAAATATGACATTTTATTTATAATTTTTTTTGTCAAACATGCATTTCATGAATAAAATTCTCGTGCTTTTAGTTTTTTATGATTAATCAATTGAAAAATACTAATTTGAAAAATATAAATCAATTATTTTTCATAATATTAGTTAAGAACATATGTTTATTAATTAATATATTTTCAAAAGATAATATATATCTTAAATATTTAATTTAATAGCATTTATAAAGTTTCTTATTCGTCTAATATAAATTTTAAATAATTAACTTTATTTTTAAAATTTGATATAATCTTATGATTGCAATTGTACATTCAAATAGTACATGTGTAATCTCTCTCTCAATATATATATATAAAAGGAGAATGTTAGACTTGATGATGTGGCATGCCTCTAAAGGCTAGAAACCTATTTATCTATTTTGTGGTTTTTTTGGCCATTTTTCTTCATTTTAAAAGACATAAAATATTACTACAAAACATTACTTTAAGATTTTACAAAATATTAAAGCATACTATTGAATTCTCTCTATTTAAAGAATAAACATAAGTATGTATTAGTGTTGCACGAAAATTTCTGTCAGAAAAAACTATCCCTTCAGCTTCCCCATAATTAACATTTATTATATTTATTAATGTTATTTGTATTCATTAGTGTTGCACGTATTTTTTATTCCAGAAAATTCATTTCAACAATCCCCCTTTCCTTCCCAATAATTAATAGTAGTATTTATTAATAGGTTTTAAATGTTACACCTCTTCACATTCTAGCACTTAATAAAATGATAGAAGTTTAGAAATAAAGCTCCAACAACTTCTTAACTATGCTAGGTAAAAAACTCATGATGCTACATTTTATAGGTAATATTAATTATTATTTTTATTGGATGAATAATGGATAATTGTATTGACAAATTCTTTTATGTGGATCAAAGGAATGCGATTTATACTTATTCGTGGTTATAGTAAAAGCTAAACCAGTGAAGTGACCATGAAAGTTTGACAAGACAATTATTTAAAGTAAAAGTTTCTCCTTAGTTCATACTATATTTATATATTATATCATTTTCTTATAATAACTATATATCTTTTCTTTAATTGCTTAGTATCATTTTTGCTATACACAAGTTTGTTCCATTACTTACAGAAAGTGAAAAGAAAAATATGTCAACTGGCTACAATAATTATTCAAAGTATAAAGGAGATATTAAATCAAGGTCATCAATACATGAATGTGTTCTGACTACAATAACTTTTTTCTCATTTTTTTTACCATTCTCCTAATTTTTAAAATATGTTTTTTTTAATTAAAACCAAAAATAATAATCAAAAATCACTACTTAAAATACTTCTCCTCAATATATGTTACTCATTTTTTTACAATTACTCATTGTTAACTACAGCTTATTGTATTTAAGTCTCTTTAATTTGTTAGTATTTATCATTTTAATTTAAAAATCTAAATTTAACTAAATAATTTGTCAATTAATTAGGGAAAGACAATTACTATAGAAGACAAGGAAAGATGAAAGAGGTTAGATTTCAAATAGGTGATGAAAATATTTTTACAAATTGTTCTTTTCGATTATTTAAAAATAGAGCGCAATCTTTAACTAGCAACAAGAACTAGGGGAACAAGAAAATAATGAAATAGAATAAATAAATAAATGTAGGAATGATTGAAGGAACTAATGGTCCGAAAAAAACAAAAAGAGGATGTAACAACTCTTTTCGTCATTTTGAGTACTAGAATTTTTTTTATTTCATAAAAGACTTTTTTGATTGGTTCTAAATGGGTATTTTAGACTATTCGTAACTATAGTTATATAATTAAGGGGGTAGTTTAAATAATTAATTTAATTGATAGTTAAAGAATATAACATTAAAATTAGTAGGGATCACTTTTATAATTGATCTTATATAACAATTAATTAGGGAGTAAATATTCTGTAGAAAGAATAAGGGTTACATGTGGGGCGACTAACCAGAGAAGCGTGAGTTCTTCAGGTAATCATTCATCACGTCTAATCCATATATTGGTTTATATCATATTGTTTTATTATTACTATGATGTGTGTTGTAAAAGAAAATTAGATAAATTGAATTGGAAAAGTCAGAAACTAAATCACGGCGTAATTGAACTTTGAGGGAATATTATTGGGATGGGATAAAGTTAAGTGCTGACAAGAGGTTAAGGTTGAGAAAAATCTAATTAGGGAACTTCTTAGGCAGATTTTTGGTACAAGTGCTGATAGAGTTATAGTGGAAAATTAATACCAAAGTGATTTGGTATTGGATTAAGTTTAAAGGCTTGTTCTTCCTGCACAGTAAGGTCGACACGACAAATTTTAGTATGTGGCGTCGGTTGTTATTTTCTTTAGTTATCGTATTATGAATCAAGTTTTGATATATTGAGATAGGTAATTAAATATTGAGTGTAGTATATTATTTGAATACCATTAAAGTTATGCAAATTGGAGGAATTAAAACTTATCCTTAGGTTTGAACTTTAAAAAATTAATTATAAAATTTGGTGATTTTTGGGTCTAGGCTAGACATAGAATAATTTGAGTGTTTATAGATTCGTTAACTTACAAATTATGCATATATACTTGATAGATTGAAAAGGTTTGGAGGCATTGAGGAAATGAAAAGCATTGGAGAAGTAGCTTGCTTGACTTCGGTTCTTCGGTGGAGGTAGGATATGATTTATTCTATTTGATAGATAGACTCTTACTAGTGATTGATATATATTGGGTGATATTGTGAAGTTCTCCATGTACTTGATTGTGTGGTTGTGTAGCTTGGTTGTGTGGTTTGTGATTGGTCTGAAATCCTGAGACTGTGGAATTTATAATCTTAAACCATCTCTATCGAAGTGATGCCTTGAATAAAGAAGGCTTGATGAAATATTGTTAATGAAGTGAAAAGTGGTGATAATAAATGATAAATTAACGATATATTGGATTGGATGCCACGAGCCGACATGGTATTATTGGATCGGAGTGTCACGTTCCGACACAGTATTATTGGATCGGGGTGTCACGTTCCGACACGATAAGATTAAAGAGGAAAACATATTGAATTAACTGAATGTACTCAATCTCAAAGAACTCAATTCCCAAAATAGCTTAGTTTGGAGGCATGAGTCCTCATGTGTGATCTTGATATTGTTGACTGATTACGTACTTACTTTAGTGTTGTTGACACTGGTTCATGTTGTTTGTTGATTGCCACCTACTAAGTGTCATAGTTGATTTTATACTATTATTCATTACATATTAGTTTCTATTTTGGGTTGGCCGATGATATCTACTCAGTACATGTTGCCCTATACTGAGCCCTACTTGTGTTTTTTTCTTTGTTTTTCTTTTTGTGGAGTGCAGCGAGTGTACCAGTGACTTCGACTCGCCTTAGCTCTAGCCAGTCTCCAGCACATTAGGTTCCAGGGTGAGCTAATCATTCTAGCTCGTGTTGGATTCTCTTGGTCATGACATGATGTCCTTAGTTTTTGGACATAAACTATTTTATTCATTTATTTTGGTGTCTTTAATACTCTTAGACTTAGTATTTGAATATTAGAAGTCCTTGATGTGATGACTTTCGAGTTTTGTGAATGACATATAGTAGACTTTAATGGATTTGTGTTTCTTACACTAATAAGATTTAAGCTTCCGCATTATGGTTAGTATTTTGTAAGTTGAATGATTAATATATGTTGGGGTTTGGATTCCTTAGTTCGCCCACCTAGAAGGTTAAGTGTGGGTGTCACTCATGACTCGTTTTGGGTCGTAACAGAGGAAATAGGATAAGAGGGTAAGAAAACAGAGATAAGAAGAAAACGATAAAAAAAAATCGAGAGGAAATATCTTCTTTTCCAAACTAGAGCTTATTATTTAAGATATGAACAATTGAGGGGATATAGATAATGGGAATAGAAAAAAAAATAAAAAAAAATAAAGAATCTATATTAAATATAGATTTCATTTCTACTTATTTCTACCTTTACTTTTTGATTTCATGCTTACTTTATTTTATTAGAAATATTTTTCTTTATGTATATTATTGATTTTGTAAGGATATCATGAAAAAATGTTATTATCTCGATTATATTTAAATAATTTTATTTCTAAATAGTTTTATAACCGCGTGAAGCGCGGAAATGTTCACTAGTTACACTATAACAAACAAACATGTTAGTGTAATTACTAGGCTAGTAATTATTACCCTAATAATTACATCAATTCCAATCACGAAGTGACTTTCCAAACAAACCTTTATTAAAGTACTCCCTCTGTCCCTAATTACTTGTCGGATAATGCTAAATGGCCAAAAAAATTGGCCAAAAATTTAAAAAATTTGTAATATTTTTTTATTTTAAAATAAAGTGATCTTTTTTCCATTTTTTAATTAAAAGCTATTAAAGTTAAAAGGGTAAAAATATTTTAAAAGGTAAAATAACATAGATAAAATACCATTCTGGCCAAAAGGATTTTTCCTTACTTGTCCACTTTTCATTTTTTAGTTGTCCCTAATTACTTGTCTATTTTGACAAATCGAGAAAGAAATTCTCTATTTATTACTTTGAAAAATGTTTAACTTCTTAAATATCTTAAGTTTTTAATTCACCCACTTCACAATTAATAGAGGTAAAATAGTAAACTTACTATATCAATTATTATTTTCTTAATAGGTGTGTTAATTCAAAAATGAGCAAGTAATTAGGGACATAGGGAGTATCATTTTAAGGTAAAAGAAAGCAGAGTAAAATGTTTTTTTTATTATGACCACATTGATATATTATGATTAATTGATATTAATTTTCTTTTGAAGAAAATAACAATTAAAGTATCATTTCTTAAAAGAATGTGATTACGATGTGATTGTCTCTTTGATACAAAATATTTATGTGTTAATGATGAATCTCCCTAAAGGAGGTTTTTTTTTTACTGAAACTTAGCACTTAACGTTTATTTATGCCATTCATGAATGTGAAATTATCTTCAAAAAGCCATTTAGTTATTATTTATTTTATGACACTAGTAGTATCTAAGTATCTAACCAAAGTTTCTATTATGATACCAACAATATCTGAGTAATGTTTTGTAGTGCAAAGCTAATAATCAAAGACTCTAGAAGAACTAGGTATTTGTACTACAAATATAAACATGATGAAATCACATGCCACAATAAATCAAAAGTTTACTGATATAAAATTTATATCATTATTAATCAGAAGTTTACTAAATGAAATAACACATCTAATGATAAATTTGAAGTTTACTAGAATGAATAATTTTATCAGCTGATATAGTCGTTTTTATCATTCTAATTTAAATATAATGTACTAATTGAATATCAAGAATACATTAAAGAACTGAAAGATTCTTCAACAATTCTTTATACTGCTTGTTCTCATGATAAATTGATTATACTATGTGACAATCCAAATTATCGAGTCGTGCGAGTACCTACTCTAACACTCAGGTAGAAGAACTCTTACCTTCAAACTGGAACATGAAATGCGGAAGTTAACAACATATAATCTAAACACCATGTTTCAAATACAAAAATACTAAACTTAATTAAAATATAGTACTTTTGTTAAGAAATACACTGAACCCTTTTCAAGGAATTAGTCTAAATAGGTACAAAAACTTATAAGAGAATACCAAGTATTAAACAAGTATTAAAATAAGACACAACTTCTACCATAAGAAAAGAGGATTAGAAGTTGTCGGAGATCATCGTCTTCACCTATGAAACATCACTAATCCTGCAACCGGGCAATGCCAAGTTGCATAGCAAAAGTAATATCAGTACAAACAACACGTAGTGATAGGGATCATCGACAAATCCACCCCATAATATTATGTGAATAACCAAATAATTTGACACTACACAACCTAGATCCTTTAACCACAACCCTTTTACTTCAGTGATATTGTCTTGAAACTCATACATTCTATCTCAAGTCTCACAACCCCAATCTCACTACCACATTCCGCTGCCAACTCCATCACTAGAAGTCAATCCATCCTTCATACTTGTCATGACCAGATCTTCTATCACACTAAGGATTTATGTAATACCTCAAAAATCAGAACTAAGATTGAACAAGAGAAAAGGGCAAACCATGGAGGGGTCTACGGGCCGTGAAGAGGACCACGACCCGTCACCCTGCTCGTGGTTGTGCACCTAGCAAAAGGTGGGAAACCATGGATCACTAGATGGTCCGTGGAACCCCCACATGGGCCGTTAAGTGGCACGTGAAAGGAGGCACAATACACCCAAGCATCTGTAAAGAACCACGGTCGCCTAAACGACCCATGAATCTTCACACGAGCCGTGAAGTGGGTCGTGAAAGAAGAGCCCTGTCAGGTAGGGAAGGAACCACGACCCACTAGACGGGCCGTGATGCTATAGATGGCCCGTCTAGCCACTAGTGAGATCATCTCGTCAGATTTTAAGTCAGGGTCGTTTTGATCTTTTTCCCTATGCGTTGGGCACTTAAAGTACGTTGTTTGGTAATTAAACTATGTCGTCTTAAATTAGTCTAAGCCTTATAATTTAGTAAACTACCTAGGACCCTCATTCTTCTAAAATCATCTAACGTAGAACGAAAAGTAGATAAAAGAGGCGCTAGTTCTCCCAAGAACAAGCAGAGGTCTTCTTTAAGTTTAGCCCCGAAATCCAAAGGATTTCTCTGTAGTTTTCGTCACCATGTATGTGGTATTTCACTAGTGGTTTCCTTTCACCCATTGGGTTCCTAGAATTCAGACAGTTCTTCAATTTCCCATAAATTGTTTAGACCTAGGGTGTCCAAAACCTTGGAGATTGATTGTGATTTTAGCTGCTATAGTCCCACTTCTAAATAACATGTTTCTTGGAAAATTTGCATAGTTCCATGTATAGAACTCAGAATCCTAGCTTGTATTAATTATAAGTATTTCATGAATTATACTTTCTAGGCAAACCAGTCAGAAAATCATGCTTCACAACTCGAATGCTATATCTTTCAGTATATTTATGTTGCATTCTCAAATAGCATGTCAGTATTTTGAGATACTCAGTATTTCAGTTGCACTTTAGCTATATAAAAATTTAGTTTAGAGTAGACTTAGCACCGAGTTGGACTAGGGTTTAGTGTACCCTCAAAGTTCTGGAACTATGTTCCAGGTTCATATGTCCCCTCTATTGGACATCACTTTTTAGTGATCACGCCACAGTCATACCTTTATACCCCTGGCAAGGTATATTGGGTCCTCTCGATGGGGCGTATACATCGGACTCCATGTTTAGCTCATGTGGTTTATGTCGGTTAATAGTAGCTCTCATAGTCATACTTTTATTGCATTGACCATGCTATCAACATTTACTTCAACATTCAGTTCAACATGTTATCTTCAAGATTAGTACTTGGTTATTGCATCTAGTTTGATTTTCAGTTACACTTCAGTACAACCTATTTTCATGTTCAGTATTATATTGTTCAGCTTAATATCTATATCCTTCATGCTCAGTACATTCAAAGTACTAACACATACTTTTGCGCTACATCATTGTATGATATAGGTTCATTCACTCAGCATCCAGATCACGATTAGTTAGATTTCCAGCCCATACTCAGCAATTTTAATGGTGAGTACTCCTAGTTCGAGGATGTTTCTTTATGCTTTGGTTTAGTTAGCTTATTTTCAGTCTTTCAGTATTTTTAGAGTTAGTTGGGGACTTGTCCCAGCAGCTCATCAGTAGTAGGGCTTTCAGACATAGAGTCAGTGTATAATGTTTAGTGTTTTGGGGTTGTTTCCCACATATATTCAGATATATTTTCACTTGGAGTCCTTTAGTTTTGACTCATTTTATATTTATGCTTCCATTTATCTTAATTATACATTAAGTATACTTGTGATATGCCAAACTCAGGGTTAGCTTGGAGTCACTTGTGATCCTAGGTCCCGTGTTATATCTAGGGGTAGTCTCGGGGTGTGACAATTTACAAGCCTACCCTTTATGCCACCCTAAGACTTCCCAAGTCTATCTGGTATTACAAACACCACATGTACCCCACTCTAAGCTTTCGTTCCAACCACACTCTAATAACGCAAACAATCCCAGTAACTAAACTATTCACCAGACCCCCGATTATCATCCTATCCTAGCAGCCATATGCCACATATCTAAACCATGTCCATAACCCATACATGATTCCATCTCACCTTTTAAGTAATTCAAACCACTTAGGGATCCTTAAGACATCCATTATAGTGTTCAACATGCAAATTTGATCTACACCAGAACTATCCCTGCATTAAACATAACAACTCAACCACTCATGGAACAACATGCGATAAATACAACGTAATAAGTAAATTCGATCCACTCACAGAACCAACACAAAGAAACCAATCAAACTTGTACTAGGCCTGGTACCCGAGCCAATTATATAGTAAAATGTATCAAGCGTGGTGCCCATGCTAACTAATGATATGTATCAGGTGTGGTATCTAAGCCACTCAAGAGATATTCTATACCAGGTGTGGTACCTGAGCCAACATATAATATGTATCAGGCATGATACCCAGGCCAATTAATGAATCACAGATACCACATAATCATAACCACACTTATAAAACCACAAGCAATTAAGAAAAGCTCATCGCATGAGATTGACAACAAGATAGCATTCACATTAGTTCTTTTGTTTTCTGAACATGCATTACATATGGAAATTTCCTTCCCTATCTCCATAAATTGGTACCCTTCTTATTCATCCCATTTCCCTTTATTACAACAAGTTCCAGAATTCTGTTAAGACTAGATAATTTCCTAACATATTAATCATTACAACTACCATCAAACACCTCACTACGATTTTCCAAGATCAAAGAACCATAAAATAGATATCCATCACTAGTCATAGGATTAACATTACCAACGCAATAAATTCTTACTTGAGACAACAATCATCAACACATCTAATTATCCAAACTTTGTGCTCGCAGACTATGCATGAGTCCTCCCGTCAATCTACAACTTATTATGAGTGAAAAATAGGTCTAACTACTCAGTTAAGCCTAGCCTACTTGAATGCCAAGCAACTGTTGAAGACGTCACAAACTTTTGACAGTGTGGAGGCGAATCCTGACAGAAGAAGGCCTGAAATCTATGAGTTTTGACCCCCCCCCTCTTGCAGTGGTATCCCTCCTCTACATGTGTTCCCAATCTTGGAGCAACTTTTGGAAGGTTTTGGAGTAACCCTCGTCTACTTTACCACTTAAGAGGAGGATGTAAATTAAAAGAATTCATGTTTTGGAGTTTCTGTCCCATCTAACTCGCTATAGCGGTTAGCACGTTGCTATAGCGAGAATTATTTTCACTATGACGGGATAACGTCAGCTCGGGTCAATTTTAAAATTTGAAATTTTCATCATGTCATCCCAATTTTTAATTGGTTGCGTATTTCAAAAGCTTTGAAATTTCGGACGAGATACCTTTTAAAAACGACGAAACAGGTCGTTACATACTAGCTAATGTTAGGATTGAATTTCCTAAAAATAAAAAAAAGTATAAAAAGTGAATATGAACTCGTTCACCCATCATGTGATATCTTAAATAAATGTATCTATGAGATGGTCACATGTGGTTTGCAGTTTGCCATTCATAAGTTTCTTGCTCAATATAAATTGAGTTGAGATCATAGTTTATTGATCATGTAATCAAGATAATTCATCTTGATAATACTGATTTATATCCAAGCTAATTTGACATTAAATGCCTTTAATAAATAACTAAATCATTGATTATGAGAACAAAGCTTCATGTGTTGGTCTAGAAATATGATATTGCATATATTAATATTTATATGCATCAGACCAATAAATTATAATCAGTCCCCTCTCTCAATTGATTTAGGATCAAAAATTAAATAATTACATCTAATTATTTTTGGCATGCGGTATATCATTAATGAATTTACCATAACATACAAATATGAAATCTCAAAAGAAGATTGGGACATGTTTTAGTCAGGAAAAAGGAGAAAAAATAAGCAAATAAGAAATATGTTGTGAATTATCATATAACCCTCATTCAAAAGATAATTCAAGTCCAATACATAGAAGCATTTGTTGACTCAAAATTCATCTCATATCTAATTTTCTGTCAATGTTTACCGTATGCATGATGCATGGTAGACCAATTGATCTCAACTCTAATAATCCTTGAAAAAGAAGAGGAACAAATGATTATAATGAGGAGACAATGTGCGCTTGAAAAGCCTATAACAACACTTTATGAAACCTCAAGAGAGGTTCAGGTACCTGAAAATAATGAAGTGATGAGATCTCAATAAGTTATGTCGTATTGTGAATCGATATAAATAATATTCCGCCAATGACATCTTTAATACAATCATATAAATATATATAAATAAAGGAGAATGTTAGACTTGCTTATGTGGATACCTCTAAGGGCTAGAAAGCTATTTATCTTTTTTTGTGGTTTTTTTGAATTTTTTATTTATCTTTCAAATTTTCTCTTTTATAATTTGAAGGCACAATCATTATTGTTATTCAATTAAATGAAAAATGAATATGTGTAAATGTTCGGTTACTGATCTTTCAGACTTTCACATCCTACGTTTTTCATATTCCCATAAATACACATTTACTGTTCTCCTACAAATACAAACTGAGGTGTTGGATCTTCATTACCATTTTTTTTTCATTTTTCATTTCATGTATCCCAATCACCATTTAGTTATTTCTTTTAGAATATGATATTGTGTGCCGATTCTTTTGAGAATTTTTCATACCGGCCAACTTAGTTACATTTATTTACATATCTTATGATAATATTTATTAGGAAAAATCACCCAATATACATATTTAAGAGTCAATATTACAGGTTTTAAATTCACTTTTAAAAAATTCTTGCTTATAACAGTTTAATTACGGGTTATAACATATCACTAATTAAATTTTACTTTATTAAATAAGTATTTTTTTATAATTTTAAATTATTATTAAATTATTTAAATAAAGAATATCCCATAATTATCTCTTACACAATTATAGGGATTTACATTGATTAATGTTCCTTTTTAACAGTTACAAGTCACACCCCCACACCCCACCTAAATCCCTCACCCCACGTCAATTCCACGTTAAGAAAAATATAAATTCATCTTTCATCTCTTTCATCCATACTCCATTGAAGCCGGTTTTTCAACATCTAAAAACTGATTAGGAGAAATATATTATCCATACAATCAAAACAAAATGGCAGATCTCTAAGTTGTAATTTTCAATAATTTTAGTATTTTAGAGAAATCCCGTTTGATAATTGTATTGCAAGAAAGTTTACTTTACCATTTTCATGGAGGTGAATTAGAGGTGTTTTGAGGTTGATCCTTTCTGGGTTTTGTTGATTTGAGTTCTTACTACGTGGGGAATGGTCAAAAATTGAATCTTTATTGTTTTTGTTAATGTTTTTGGGAAATTTATGGCCATGTGTAGTGTAAATTGGAGTTTATTATAGGAGGTAAAGATGTTCTTGAAACCTTATGTTGTTTGGGCTCTTGGAAAGTATTGTTGAGTGTGTGTTGGGTCCTCCAAAAGTTAATTGGATTTTTTACTACATGGGATATGGTTAAATCAATTTAGTAGATTTTTTTGTTAAAATTGTTATATTATGCATATTATTGGTATGAAAGCTGACTTAATATACGATTTATGAATTTTGTCTAATGTTGACATGAATTGGTATAAAATTTGGTATAAAAATGGTATAATGTATTACTTACATTTGGTGTGAAACTTGTTTAAATATGGTATGAAGTTGGTACACAGTTTAGAGAGAAATATTCTCAATATTCTCATTATGTCTACTAATCTGGCATGAAACATGAATAATATTGGTATGAAAGCTGACTTAATATACGATTTATGAATATGGTATGAAATGTGTTTTAACATTGGTATGAAATTGATTTATTGTTGGTATGAAAGCTGATTTAAATTGTGTATTATTTTTATCAAAAAATGGTATGATATCAGTGGTCCAATTATGTGAATTGATTGTAGTTTGTTAAATCACCTATTTATTTATTTTGTATAAATTATGACTAATGTTGGTATGAAATTGATATTTTCTTATAATACCTATTTTTTATAATAAGAAGGTTTCTTTTTCAATTTCTCCAACTAGGTTGATGGCAATGCGAAAAAACAAAGAACGATGATGGTGCGATCATTGAGAGTGAAGTAACTGGGACTGTTGCTAGCAAATTTGATGGATCCCACATAGCAAAAAAAACATGCTCCAAATACCAACAATAATCCTACATCAAGACTACGGAGATTAAATTTATCACGACCTGAGTCTACACCCTAGACGTGGCCGGCACTCAAGAACCATTGCTGGTCCCCAAGCGAACCCTCATCCTGGCTGACTACAAGCGGAAAATTGATTCAAGCATACAAAGCTTAAAAACTTAAATAAAAGTTCATAAAACTTAAATTCAAACTTTAACTCAAATGAGAACTCTGACTAATAAAAATAAATATATTCAACTCGCCATAAAATAGGCAACTTAAGTCTTTAAAACGTTTAATAAGATAAATGAATAATACAGACTTCTCAACTATACTGACTATCTATGAAGCCTGTAACTGGTAAAGATGGAAGTCGGGACAAGACCCACGACATCCTGACTAAACTGAAAGGTAAATAAAATCCTTCGAAAATAAGGAGGCTCACCATAGCTAACTTGAACTCCCGGACGTATCAACGAATCTCCTGTTGATGATCCTGAATACCTGTGTCTGCATCATGAGAAGATGCAGGCCAAATGGCTCAGAACGTGGAATGTACGAGCATGTAAGGAGAATTCTAAAGCATAAACATAAGCTTGAACTTTGATAAAAAGGAAACATAGGCTTGAAAGAATCTGAAAGAAACTGAAGAACTTACCTGGCTCTACTCAACTCAACATAACTAAACTCATTTCAATATAAAGCAGTTTAAAACAAGTGCAATATAAAGAAAAAGGAAAATTGTTTAAAACATGGTGTTAACTCATAATCATAATATCATAAAAGACATATCATGCTCCCTCTCAAAGTCTACTTGTGCAATGCATGAATGAAGTCCCATACCCCCATTCATACTAAGCAGAACCCTTTAAGGAACCATGAAAATACTGTTGTGGGAGTTTCTCTAACCGACAACCATCACTATGAGCCTAAGTGGTGATACAACGTCTTGCCCACGCTGCCAGAACTGTTCTATACTTTGTCGTCATATAGAACGCTTAACTTAGTGGATCCACTAGCTTAACTTATGTGATCATCTAAAAAGTATGAACCATTAATACTCATGATGGCTACATGGTTTATGGAGACTTGAATTAATATGAACTCGCATCCCCATATCGGTGCTCAATACTACTCCCAAAAACAAATATACTTAGCTCATATGTTTTTAAAACAACTTCTTTCTGTGATTTGAGATTAGTGCTCAAAACTTAGCTCAAATGCTATCTTGGAAATCTCAGTTTCTCCTATTGCTTCATTTAGAAAGCGATTACTCTTTTCTGAAAACTAGCCCGAAGGCTCTTTGGAAATCTCAGCTTCCGTGCTTATTTAAATGTGAAAATATTTTAAATCTCTTTGGGAATACTTAGTCCCCGTATACTTTTTGAAGAAAAGAACTTCAACTTTACTCTTTACTGAACTCAAAACCTAAGTCTTAAAACAAAGTTAAAACGTTTGTAAAAGACTTCTTAAAATATGGTTCATGCTGAATTATGGACATGAACTACTCAATGCAAGGTTTTCAATAACCATAGATAGAACTCAAATACTTGGAACTCAAGAACTTCAATGAAACTACTCATTTCAAGAATGCTCAACTCAGAGTTCATGCGGAATTATGAGCATGAACTACTCAACTCAATAACTCAAAGATAATTCTCAAAAGGGATTAGGAACTCAACACTTAAAGGCTTAGAACTTGACGATACCACTTCTCTGGAGGATGCTCAACTTACGACGTGCGTGCGGAGTTTAAAGGCATGAACGACTCGACTCAAGGGTCAAAATATCAATAAGGACTCATGTACAACTCTTCTCATTCTCATACTTACTTTCTCAAAATTTTAACTCAAATCGATTAGGGATCTCAAAGGATTCACAATTGAACTCAGAAGCTTCCTTGAACTCTACTCTTAACTCTCTCTTGAATTTGAATTATGAATTCAAGAGTTATGATTCATGATATGAAGATCTCAATAACAATATAGCTATTCGATAATTAGGAATAGAACTTTTAAAAGAAACATGAATTCAAGAACTCAAAAT
>JAJOOS010018486.1:0-17281 GCA_029582725.1 Solanum chiquidenum | reverse complement strand
TCTCTTAAGGATTAAAACAGCAGCCTTAAAGTTCTTCAAGGGTTCTTGAAGAAACCCTCATATCTTCAAACCAAGATAAGAGAAACACTTATGGATTTAGCTTAATTCTCCCATGGAAAACTAGAAAACATGTTATCCATGCTTATTATAAGTACAAGGCAGAAGTTCCCACAAGCTACTGCTCACTTTCCTTAATTATTAAGATACTTTTCTCTTCTTCTTTGGTTTAAGTGTGAAGGAAAGTTGAAGCTCTAGAGGAATTCAAGTTATAAAAAGAAGTTGCAGAAATTGAGGTAAGGTGACTGCTCCATTTTCTTCCTCCTTATGTATGAGTTTGAGTGAGGAATTATAGGTGTGTTTTCATAAAGAACTCAAGGGGGTGGTGAGTTCAATAATTGATTGTATGATAAAAAAATATTTGAGGTTGTTTTATATGTATTGTTGTTGGTGCAGCTTGGGTAATCTTGGAAAATGATATATAAATGTATGTATTGGGCAGAGAAGGAGGGTGTGGTGATACACGTTATTTTAAGGGATGTATGGGCTCATTATCCGTCAAAGTTAGCTGTTGTTTTACAAGGCCACGCTGTGATAGCTGCTAATTTTAGTTTATCATGACTTATATTATAGATTAAAACCAAAAAGGGTATGCTGAATCGTGATAGTTGTATTGGTCAGAGGATAAGGTATGTAAGGCTATTCGATTCAATATTCTTCGACATGATATCTGATACTTGCGATTAATATCAATAAGTAAATTTCCTAAGTTTTATTCCTAGTAAAGGAAACATAGTGGCAGCGTACGATCTCCAAATAGCTAACAATATTGCCCCCTCTCCTTAGTGTATAGAATTGCTTCATTATATGTTTCGTACTCTATACTTGTGTAATTATCCTCCTATATGCTGATATAGAAATGATATTTGCAAAAGCAAGTTTGGTGAATCCTCATCTTAGTCAGTTGCATTCAACTGTGTCATTTAAGCTCACAAGTAATGCATTGATGTTACATAGCCCCGTTATGTCATTGTTACTGCCTTGAAGTATTATTTTCATGTATTCTACTACTGGAGGGTTCCAAATCACAAAAATGATTATGACCAACAAAACAACAATCTCAAAGATTAAAGAATATAAGTGAAGCAATCTGTATAATTATGGGTGGCAGCCCAGGGGAAAATGCCTAGCATGTATCGATCCCAATTGGTATTTAAGGGTGGCAGCTCAGGGGCGAAAGCCTAGCATGGGCCAATCCCAATTGGTATAGAAGGGTGGCAGCTCAGGTGCTAAAGCCTAGCATGGGCCGATCCTAATTTGTGTAATTATGAGGACCGCATCCCAGGGGTTAAAATGTCTAGCATAGGTCATCCTCTTCTGCCACTGATCAGCTGGTCAGTCGTATCACATGCCTTATAAATATTATAATACACAGAAAGGTAAAGACAAGAATGTAACATACATGATCCCATAAGATTTAACAAAGGTGGTCTTTTGTTCCGATTTATGCGCACATATATTGATACTTGGTTTCATTCGAACTCTTACTTATATATGTTATTGCCTTACATATTCAGTATATTTTTTCGTACTGACGTCCCTCGCGTGGGATGCTGCATTTCATGTTGCAAGCACAGGTACTCCATCTAGTCGACCTCCTCAATATGAGCACACGACACTCAGCTACTTTTGGTGAGCTGCAGGTTTATTCGGAGCTTTACTGAGTCATTGGTATATTCATTTTGGTATTGTATCGTAGTTAAGGGTAAGGCGGGGTCTGTCCCGACCTACTCTAAGGTTTTCTATCTTTTAGAGGCTTTGCAGACTTATGTATATGGTTCAACGTCTTAACAAGTAGTGGCCTCAACGGCCAAGTCTTGTATATAAGTTTTGGGTTTACTTATTTTCGTTCGTATCGCTGCATCCTATGTGATCTGGTCACAAGATTTTCATAGTCATAAGCATAGTAAGCACGGGTTACATGTTGGTTCTCTCGGGCCTTTAGGGCATCGGGTGCCTGTCCGTCTTAATGGGATTTAAGGCATGACAGGCACATGTACTCCAGCTAGTAGACCTCCTCAATAGGATCACACGACACTCAGCTACTTTTGGTGAGCTTCAGATTTATTCGGAGCTTTACTGAGTCCTTGGTATATTCATTTTGGTATTGTATCATAGTTAAGGGTAAGGCGGGGTCTGTCCTGACCTACTCTAAGATTTTCTATCTTTTAGAGGCTTTGCAGACTTATGTATATGGTTCAACGTCTTAACAAGTGGTGGCCTCAACGGCCAAGTCTTGTCTTTAAGTTTTGGGTCTACTTATTTTCGTTCGTATCGCTGCATCCTATGTGAACTGGTCACAAGATTGTCATAGTCATAAGCATAGTAAGCACGGGTTACATGTTGGTTCTCTCGGGCCTTTAAGGCATCGGGTGCCTGTCCGTCTTAATGGGATTTGAGGCGTGACAAAAGTGGTATCAGAGTAGGTCATCCTAGGGAGTCTACAAAGCCGTGTTTGTGTAGAGTCTTGCTTATGGATGTGTTACGCTCCACATTTATAAACAGGAGGCTACGGGACATGTAGGAGTTGTCTCTTTTCTTTCATTTCTTAGATCGTGCGATAGAACCAATGTTGTAGGTGAATCGTATCTAACTTTTGAATTGCTTTATTATAGCAAAGATGCCGGTTACGAGGAGTAAAAGTACAGGTAAACAAGTAGATGTGGCTGCCCAAGAAGGAACGAGCCAACCACCACCTAATCAAGTTGTTCAAAGTGAGGCTCAAGATAAGTCTCTATCACAGACTTCCCCGACCCCTCCATCTCCAGAAGATTTAAGGAGGGAAGTTGCACTTCAAGAACCCCCTATTAATGCTACCGAGCAAGATTTAAAGAATGCAGCCTAATTATTGACTCGTATATTTCCTGTCCATGGCCAAAGGCAAGAAGGTCTAGTTGCAGGTACTAGTGGTGTAGATAGAGCAGCTCGTACGCGGATATGTTATTTCCTTAATTTGGATCCTCCATCATTCACCAGGTCAGATCCTAATGAAAATCCACAAGACTTTATAGATCAGATCCAACGCACTTTTGATGTTATGCATGTGAGTGGTAAAGAAGCACTCGAGCTAGCAGCATATAGATTAAAGGGTGTGGCTATATTGTGGTATGAAGCTTGGAAGCAATCTAGGGGGACAGATACACATTCAGCTACATGAAAAGAGTTCAAAAAGGCATTCCTTGACCATTACCTGCCATTGGAGATCCGAGAGGCCCATGCGGATCAGTTTTTAAATCTCCACCAAAGAAGTATGAGTGTAAGAGAGTACAGTCTCAAATTTAATTCCTTGGCCAGGTATGCTCCTAATATAGTAGCTACTATGGAGGATAGAGTTCATCGATATGTGGATAGATTAGATTCATATCTGGTTAGAGATTGCACTATTTCTTCGTTGAATAAAGCTATGGATATAGCAAGGATTCAAGCTTTTGCGCAAAAGTTGGAGGATCAAAGGCAAAGAAGAAGGACACAAGAGTCAGAAACAGGGCATTCTAAGAGGGTCAGATCCATGAGGCAGTTTACGCCATCCCAAGGTGAGTTTAGACCTCGGTTCTTTAACAGATCGCCTAGGCCATCATCTTCCTACTATACAGCTAGTGCCCCACCTTTGTTTCAAGAGTTTAGGGGAAATCAGTTTGGGCAAAGAGGTGAATGCCAAGGTTCACGAACAGCGGGGTACCAAGAGCAGGGAAGTATGAGCCAATCAAAACCTATTCGACAGTATTGTAAACAATGTGGAAGAAATCATTTAGGTGCATGTCATTTTGGGATAAATGTTTGTTTTTGGTGTGGTACATTGGGTCATATGATGAAAAATTGCCCTCATAGGGGTGTGGGTGATGTGGCACAACCTACTAGATCAGTTGTTGCATCATTATCATCAACACTTTCTTTAGGTAGGGGACTACAGATGCCTACAGGTCGTTGTAGAGGAGCTAGGGGAGCAGCTAGTTTTAGTGGAGTTCATAATCGCACATATGGTCTAGGGGATCGAAAAAATTTGGAAGCTTCGCCAGATGTGGTTACACCATTGATTGCAGGAAAGTTCAAAAGAACACCAGAATTATTAGTGAAGTCATTTGAAGTATCTACACCGATTGGTGAGTCTATTATAGCTAAAAGGGTTTATTGTAATTGCATTATAACTGTTTGTGATCGTGATACATTGGCTGACCTTGTTGAGCTAGAAATGATAGATTTTGATGTTATAATGGGTATGGATTGGTTAGCTTCTTGTTACGCCACGGTAGATTGTTGAACTAAGATAGTGCATTTCCAGTTTCCAAAAGAGTCAGTCCTCGAATGGAAAGGTAATATTGGGGCGCCAAGAGGTAAATTTATTTCTTATCTTAAGGCAAAGAAGATGATGTCCAAAGGATACATATGTCACCTGGTCAGAGTGAAAAATATAGATACAGAGCCACCAACTCTTCCATCCATTCCGGTGGTAAATGAATTTCCCAATGTATTTCCTGAAGATCTTTCGGGTTTGCCTCTAGAACGAGAAGTAGAGTTTGTTATTGATGTGACTCCGGATACTCATCCTATCTCTATCCCTCCATATAGAATGTCCCCGGCAGAATTACGGGAGTTGAAGGAGTAATTAAAAGACTTATTAGAAAAAGGATTCATAAGGCCTAGTATGTCCCCATGGGGAGCACCAGTTTTGTTCGTACGTAAAAAAGATTAGCTCGTTGAGAATGTGCATTAATTATCGACAGTTGAATAAAGTAACAATTAAGAACAAATATCTCCTTCGTAGAATTGATGATTTGTTTATCAGTTACAAGGTGCTAAGTGTTTTTCAAAGATCGACTTGAGGTCGGGGTATCACCAAGTAAGGGTGAAAGACAAAGATATTCCCAAGACAGCTTTCCAGACACGGTATGGTCGTTTTGAGTTTTTAGTCATGTCATTCGGGCTAACAAATGCACCAGCAGCTTTTATGGATTTGATGAATAGGGTGTTCAAGCCATTTCTAGATGTGTTCGTGATAGTATTCATAGATGACATTTTGGTGTATTCAAGATCGGAAGAGGACCATGCTAATCACTTGCGACAAGTTTTACAAATTCTTCGTGATCGTAAGTTGTATGCAAAGTTCTCTAAATGTGAGTTTTGGTTGAAATCTGTGGCATTCTTAGGTCATATTGTATCGTACGAAGGAATAAAGGTTGATTCTCAAAAGATAGAAGCCGTGAAAAACTGGCCAAGACCTACAACGCCAACGGAGATCCGTAGTTTTCTTGGATTCGCAGGTTATTATAGAAGGTTCGTTGAAGGATTCTCTTCCATTGATGCACCCTTAACAATACTAACACATAAAGAAACCAAGTTTCAATGGAGTGATGCATGTGAAAGAAGCTTCCAAGAGCTGAAAAATAAATTAGTTTCTACACCTGTATTGGTACTTCCAGAAGGAACGGAAGGGTATGCAGTGCATTATGATGCTTCTAGAGTGGACCTAGGATGTGTATTGATGCAGCATGGTAAAGTAATAGCTTATGGCTCGAGGCAGCTGCGGCCACATGAGAAAAATTATCCAACTCATGACATAGAGCTGAAAGCAGTTGTATTTGCTTTGAAGATATGGCACCACTACTTGTATGGAGTTCATGTTGACATATACACTGATCACAAGAGTTTGCAATATATCTTTAGGCAAAAGGACCTAAATCTGAGGCAGTGAAGATGGATGGAACTATTAAAAGATTATGGCATTGATATCTTGTATCATCCCGGGAAAGCAAATGTGGTAGCTGATGCGTTAAGTCGTAAAATAATGGCAAGAACTTATGGGCAGTCTGTGGAAAAACAAGGAATAACTAAGGATCTATGTCAACTAGCTAGCTTGGGGGTTCGCCTTCTTGAATCTCCAGACGAAGGGGTAATTGTGCAAAATGCGGCAGAATCCTCATTAGTAGTGGAAGTGAAAGAGAAGCAGTACACTGATCCTATTCTATTACAGCTTAAGGAGAATGTACAACAGGGCATGAAAAAGGCATTTGAGCTTATGCAAGAGGGAGTACTTCGATGTCAAAACAGATTGTGTGTACCTAATGTAGATGAATTAAGAAAGAGGATTATGATGGAAGCACATCATTCAAGATATTCATTCAGGGTTAACTAAAATGTATCATGACTTGATAGAAATGTATTGGTGGGGGGACATGAAGAAGAACATTTCAGAATTCGTAGCTCAATGTCTAAATTGTCAACAAGTAAAAGTAGAGCACCAAAAGCTCGGAGGTTATATGCAGTGTATAGAACTTCCAATTTGGAAGTGGGACATGATCAACATGGATTTTTTCACTGGATTGCCTCGCTCATTTCGGAAGTTTGACTCCATATGGGTAATAGTTGACAGACTCACCAAAGCAGCGCACTTCTTGCCAGTGAAGACCACTTATACAGCTGAAGAGTATGCAAGGTTGTATATTAAAGAGATAGTTTGGCTACATGGAGTGTCAATCTCTATTATATCTGATAGAGGAGCTCAATTCACTGCAAATTTTGAAAGTCGTTTCAGAAGAGTTTGGGAACACAAGTGAATTTAAGTACAGCCTTTCACCCTCAAACAGACAGTCAGGAAGAACGTACAATTCAAACACTTGAGGATATGTTGCGAGCTTGTATATTAGACTTCAAAGGTAGTTGGGATGATCATTTATCGTTGATCGAGTTTGCATACAACAATAGCTACCATTCAAGTATTAAAATGGCACCTTATGAAGATTTATATGGTAGAAAATGTAGATCCCCAATTGGCTGGTTCGAAACAAGTGAAAGTGCCTTATATGGGCCAGATCTTGTTCATCAAGCTATGGAAAAAGTCAAAGTGATACAACAGCGGCTAGAAACAACTCAAAGTCAACATAAATCATATGCAGATGTTAGAAGGAAAGGACTAGAATTTTCTATAGGGGATTGGGTGTTCTTGAAGGTGTCACCAATGAAAGGGGTGATGAGATTTGGTAAGAAGGGGAAGTTGAGTCCACGTTATATAGGGCCATGTAAGATTATCTGAAGAATTGGCCAAGTTGTGTATGAGTTAGAGCTACCTCAAGAACTTTCAACCGTTCATCCAGTGTTTCATGTCTCAATACTTCGAAAATGAGTAGGTGACCCATCTCGTATTACTCCTACTGAAGATGTACAGGTTACGAGAGATCTCACTTATGAAGAAGTACCTATTGCCATTCTGGATCTACAAGTTAGGAAGTTAAGAAATAAAGAAGTAGCTTCTGTAAAAGTATTATGGAGGAACCAAAAAGTAGAATAAGTTACATGGGAAGCGGAAGAACCAATGTAATTGAAGTATCCTCATCTCTTCTAGACTGATGAGAAAGATGAAGATGTTGAGTTGAGGCGTTGACAAGTAAGTATAAGTCTATATGTTCAATGTGACTAATAGTAGTACTAACTTAGGCTTGAACTTGTTTGGGCTGGATAACCATGCTAACATTCGAGGACGAATGTCTTAAGGGGGGAAGGATGTAACAACCCGTATTATGCATATGTTTGTTCTACAGTATAGGTGAGGGACCATGTTTCTTATATGATTAGCGTTGGTTTAAACTAGCTCGGAAGGTGATGTGATGTCTTGCACATTTTAGCATGTGTACTACAAGTTAACTCCAACGGGTGTATTTAAACTCAAGATAGTAAGGTGGTAATTGAGCTTAGAGTTGAAAGTTTAATGCTAAGTTAGAGCAAAAGGGATTAATATTTAGAAAATGGAATAAAATAAGTGAGTTGCTTGCTTGACTTAACTAAGCTAGTAGGTGCATCACCTACTTTGACTTATTGACCAGTCCCAAAGGACCAAGTAGGTGCATCACCTACTTGAGCTATATGGATCTAGTTAAAAAGGTCAAGGTTTATGGATCAGATTTGGGCCTAATCTAATGGATTAAGTTAAATAAATGGAACATGAAATTAAAGCCCAGCAGCCAAATTTGCCAAGGCCCAATATAATTAAGCCCACGTGAAAGATAGTAGGTGCATCACCTAGTTTGACCTTTTGAGCTGCTTGATGTACATAAGCAGGTGCATCACCTACTTGACCAATTAGTGGCTGAAAATGAAGCTAAAAAGAAGGAAGTTCTAGAGGAATTCTTAAAGGTGAAGAAAGCTCAATATAAGATATATTGGCTGCTATTCTCACTCATTTTTAACACACAGTATTAAGAATTAACTCCAGCTCTCTCTCTCTCTCTCTCTTTTCTCTTAAGGATTAAAACAGCAGCCTTAAAGTTCTTCAAGGGTTCTTGAAGAAACCCTCATATCTTCAAACCAAGGTAAGAGAAACACTTATGGATTTAGCTTAATTCTCCCATGGAAAACTAGAAAACATGTTATCCATGCTTATTATAAGTACAAGGCAGAAGTTCCCACAAGCTACTGCTCACTTTCCTTAATTATTAAGATACTTTCTTCTTCTTCTTTGGTTTAAGTGTGAAGGAAAGTTGAAGCTCTAGAGGAATTCAAGTTATAAAAAGAAGTTGCAGAAATTGAGGTAAGGTGACTGCTCCATTTTCTTCCTCCTTATGTATGAGTTTGAGTGAGGAATTATAGGTGTGATGTAATAAAGAACTCAAGGGGGTGGTGAGTTCAATAATTGGTTGTATGATAAAGAATATTTGAGGAAGTTTTATGTGTATTGTTGTTGGTGCAGCTTGGGTAATCTTGGAAAAGGATATATAAATGTATGTATTGGGCAGAGAAAGAGGGTGTGGTGATACACGTTATTTTAAGGGTTGTATGGGCTCATTATCCATCAAAGTTAGCTACTACTTTACGAGGCTCACGCTGTGATAACTGCTAATTTTAGTTTATCATGACTTATATTGTAGATTAAAACCAAAAAATGGAGGATGAATCGTGATAGTTGTATTAGTCAGAGGATAAGGTATGTAAGGCTATTCGATTCAATATTCTTTGGCATGAAATCTGATACTTGCGATTAATATCAATAAGTAAATTTCCTAAGTTCTATTCCTAGTAAAGGAAACATAGTGGCAGCGTACGATCTCCAAATAGCTAACAATATTGCCCCCTCTTCTTAGTGTATAGAATTGCTTCATTATATGTTCCGTACTATATACTTGTGTAATTATCCTCCTATGTGCTGATATAGAAATGGTATTTGCAAAAGCAAGTTTGTGTCATTTAAGCTCACAAGTAATGCATTGATGTTACGTAGCCCCGTTATGTCATTGTTGTTGCCTTGAAGTATTATTTTCATGTATTCTACTACTGGAGGGTTCCAAATCTCAAAAATGATTATGACCACCAAAACAACAATCTCAAATATTAAAGAATCTAAGTGAAGCAATTTGTATAATTATGGGTGGCAGCCCAGGGGCAAATGCCTAGCATGGGTCGATCCCAATTGGTATATAACGGTGGCAGCTCAGGGGCGAAAGCCTAGCATGGGCCGATCCCAATTTGTGTAATTATGAGGACCGCATCCCAGGGGTTAAAATGCCTAGCATGGGTCATCCTCTTCTACCACTGATCAGCTGGTCATTCGTATCACATGCCTTATAAATATCATAACACACAGAAAGGTAAAGACAATAATGTAACATACATGATCCCACAAGATTTAACAAAGATGGTCTTCTATTCTGATTTATGCGCATATATATTGATACTTGGTTTCATTCGAACTCTTACTTATATATGTTATTACCTTACATATTCAGTACATTTTTTTGTACTGACATCCCTCGTGGGTGACGCTGCATTTCATGCTGCAGGCACAGGTACTCCAGCTAGTAGACCTCCTCAATAGGATCACACGACACTCAGCTACTTTTGGTGAGCTGCAGGTTTATTCGGAGCTTTACTGAGTCATTGGTATATTCATTTTGGTATTGTATCGTAGTTAAGGGTAAGGCGGGGTCTGTCCCGACCTACTCTAAGGTTTTCTATCTTTTAGAGGCTTTGCAGACTTATGTATATGGTTCAACGTCTTAACAAGTAGTGGCCTCAACGGCCAAGTCTTGTATATAAGTTTTGGGTCTACTTATTTTTGTTCGTATCGCTGCATCCTATGTGAACTGGTCACAAGATTGTCATAGTCATAAGCATAGTAAGCACGGGTTACATGTTGGTTCTCTTTGGCCTTTAGGACATCAGGTGCCTGTCCGTCTTAATGGGATTTGAGGCGTGCCATTTTCATTTCATATTTCTATGTGTTTACTTGAAATCATAAGTAGCTAAACACCACAACCGGAATTGTGGGATCTATGACGGAAATCTAAGTGTGAATTCGTAAGACAAATAGAAGGCAATTTATATTTACAAAGCATAATTCAGTTTTTGTTATTCATGTATTCTAATGAGTGCACACATTAGAATTAGCATGTATCTATCAATTGTTCGAGAGAAAAGTGATAGTTAGGAAAAATCTGAGTTAATCTGATGAAATAGAGTCAAATTTTGAGTTCGAGAGAAGAGAGCTTTAACAACATTATAAGCGAGAGTAAAACTTGTTAACACTCTAGGACCGAGAGGACTTGGGTGAAAGTTATCTAATTAGACTGAGAAATGTTAGATATATCTGACTCGCCTGTACTTTGCAGAGATGAATTACCTGAAACTTATTTACGGAAAAATACTAGATGCAATGTAATGGGGAACACAATCCTGGTTTCATTCATTTATAAATACAACTTTAAAATCAATACTCGGTCAATTGTTAATCCGGAGTTTGTTTAACAATCTTGGTTAATAGAACTTTACAACTAAACCCATTTTACATTTTGTAATTATTTTCTCTAGGAAATAATAAAAACATTTGGTTAAATGCGACAATGAAATCATTTCTGTAAAGAAATTCTCTATGGGATCGACCTCAATTCACGTTGAGTTCTATAAATTGACTTCGACAGTTTATACTTCTTAATTGAAGTGTAAGTTTGGACGTATCAAATTTTGGGCGCCAGGACTACTGCCCAGTAGTTTGAGGCCTAGCACGGTGCGCCACTCAGGGAACCCCAAACACTGGTCAATAGTTTAGGGGTTGGCGCCCCGCGCCACTCAGTGCACCAGGATCGTCAGGTCCCTTACCCTTCCAACCTTGTTTCCGTGTGTGTTCCCTCGAATCATACCTATGTTCTCTACTTGATATCCACACTTAAAAATCTTCATTAATCCTTGAGAGATCACGCATATTCTAATCACATTTCTTGATTTACTTTTCAAATTGAAGAGAGATTTAGAGGAAGTTCATTGGGTCCTTTGAGTCAAATTTGAGAATTCTTATGAAATCAACTATTTGACTAAGTCTTGAGGGAGTTAAGGGGAGAATGAGGAGAGTTGTCTTCATGATTTTCTATATAGTTATTGAGATCCTTGAGTTGAGTCGTTCATGCCCATAATTCTGCATGAACCCTATGAGTTGAGTATTCGTGAAATGAGTAGTATCTTTGAGTTCTGAGTATAGTTTTATGAGGTCATTAAGTTGTTTCGTTCATGTATATACTTCAACATGAACCTCATTTTGAGTTACAAGTTTTGAGGAGTATATGAAAACTAATTATTAGTTTAAAACTGAGTTTTGAGGAAGTAAAAGATGAGTTTTGAGAAAGAGTTTTCAAATATGAATTGAGTTGAGTATAAGGGAACTAAGTATTCCCAAATGTATCCTATTTACATTGAGAAAAGAGAAACTTGATTTCTAAAAATAGTTTATGAGTTCAAAGATATTTTTGAGTAGTTACCTCTTTTAAGAGGATAGTTTGAGCAATTATCTCAAACCAGAGGAAGAGCATATTTTTAAGCATATGAGAATGAGTTATATATATTATTGGGAGTAGTATTGAGCACCGATATGGAGATGAGTTCAGACAACTCAAAATCCTCATAAACCATGTATGTCAATATGGGTAAAGGATCATACTTTTTAGATGATTCCTTATTGTTTTTAAGCATAGCTTAGTGGATCCACTTAGTTGAGGATGTTCTATACTCCGGCAAGGTATAGGATAGTTTTGGCAGCGTGAGCGAGACGATATATCATCACGTTGATCATAGTGATGGTTGTCAGTTAGAGAATCTCTCAAATAAGAGTAAAGAATTTTTTATTGTATTTATACATTTTGAGTTCTTATCTACTATTTACAAAGCTATATATATATATATATATATATATATATATATATATATATTGAGCCTTATTGTTATTGCTTTCATATTAAGTTGAGTATTCTTGAGTTGAGTTGAGTATTCTTGAGTTGAGCTGAGTATTCTTGAGTCATATTAATTTGAGACGAGGTGAGTATGTCTTCCTTTTATTAGTTCAAGCTTATATTTATGTTTCAGAGTTCCTCGTACATGCTCGTACATTCAATGTACTGACGTCATTTGGCCGGCATCATTTCATGATGCAGATACATGTATTCAGGATCATCAACATGTGTTTCGTTGAGGTCATGTGACATTTCAGTCCGCTTTGGTGAGCCTTCTTATATTTCGGAGGACTTCACGTTTACCTTACAGTTAGTAACTTTAAGATGTTGTGGGTCTTGTTTCGATATTCTTTTGTAATAGTAGAGGCTTCATAGATAGACAGAGTTGAGGAGTTTTTCAGTATTTAATTTCTTTTGAGTTGTTTACGAACTATGAGTATATCTATTGAATATTGTTCAGATTTTTTATTAAAGTTGAGTATTTGAGTTCAATGAATTTAATTCAGTTTTAAGCTTATGTATGCTTGAGTTAGTCTTCCGCTTGTAGTCAACCAGGATGAGGGTTCGATTGGGGACCAACAATGGTTCTCGAGTGCCGGCCACGTCCAGAGTGTAGACTCGGATCGTAACAATATACTAATTTCACACAATCTTCATATATGGATTTTTTAGCAAGATTAATATTTCATTCAATTTTATGCATAAAATTTTGAGCAATTTTTTAAAAAATGTTTGAGCGATATATACACCTTTCATACAATTTCATATACTTTTCATATACAATTTTAAGCGAATGTTTTTATATCTCAGAAAAATATCTAAGGAATTTTTTTGTAAATTTTTTTTGTTATACTTTGTAAACTGAAAACTCTTAATGTGTTTTGTAATACTGAATCCTATTTATGTATGGGTAAACAACACAAATTCCACTAATTTAGCGGCTACTTACTTGTCTTTTCATTAGTGTTCGATATTACAATTCCTACCATATGTCAGTCCTAGATATATATATCTAGCACATATATATGTATTTTGAATACATCTAATTATGTGTATTTAATTATGGAATGTAACTGAAACTCAACAATCAAAAGCGAATCAGGTGTTCTTCCCTGAATTTCAGAATTTCTTCTTAAAAAATCAAAATTTTCAAATTTATTTCCTTGGTTTAAGCATCAAAAAAAATTCTCATATATACATATACGCTTTATCATAATACATAAACTCTTAATAAGATACATGTTTATATTTTTATCATATACATTTTTCAATCGCCGTCTCTCCTCTTCGGTCAAAGATCATCATCTCCGATGAAAACTCCACCAAATAAGAGAGGGGACATTCGACTAGTCATAATATTGACGGACTGAAACTTTGGTGGACCTTGTAGCTTGGGTTATTCTGCCACCCGCCATGATTGATGCTACTCTAGGAAAGAGATCATGTTTTGATAGAATTTATATGCTTTCAACTATGATATTCACATGCTTCTTGACAAAGCTTACCCTACTCTTTAATGGCCCAACAAGTGGTAAGATCTTAACAGCCTAATAGAATCTGTCAAACATATCATTCAGGCTATGTAGGTAAAATGGTTTTGATCGGAGGCCGAGCTTGTGAAGGTCAACATTGATGGTAGGAAAGAGAGTGGAGTGATTTAGAATAAAGGGTAACTTATAGAAATTCTACTAGTTTAGGAGCTAATTACTTAGATACATGTTAGTTTATAATATTATGAATTTTATCAGATATTGATGTGTCCAAATATGTTCAGATACATGTATATCACGATACATGAGGTAATATTAGATATGATTTGTTATAGATATATTGTAGAAAAATTACTTGGACGAGTACCTTTTAATAAATAAATACTGATTATAGCGATATTTTTTATTTATTACCATTTTTAGCAATACTACGTTAAATCTGTAATATGTATTAAAAGTGAACTATGTATGCAATATATATGTATTATAATTGCATTTTTAAATATATTATGCGTGTTTGATAAGAAATTGACACATTGTATTATAAGTGTATTAAAATATGTGATAAATATTTTATTCATCAATAAAACTTGTATGATATGTGAATAATAAATTGTTCTTTGTATCAAATGAGAAAAAAATGTTATTGCTACAAATGGTAAAAAATTTTAATGTTGTATATTTATGTAAGTTTTCCTATAATAATCTCTCTAAGATAATAATTTTCTCCGATTCTAACTTGGACCAATAGAAAAAATCATTCATTTCAATAAGATAATAAGATAATATATTTTTAGAAGACCCATATATAAATATATGGTCCCATTAATATTATAAATTAATAATACTTTAAATCTAGTTGAAGCTCATCTCTAACTTTTCTTATTGCATCAAAAAGTTTTGGTGTTGTCGTTTCTAATTGCACCATAAAATTGTGAAGAATTCTAGATGCAAGTGTTTCCTTACGCGTAACTGGTTCCAAAGGTATTGTATCATCTTCAACTTTATCATCAACATTGTTTTTTTAATGATATCCACAATTTGTTCTAAGTTTTGAATATTTGAACATGTATCATTTTCACTCATCCAATAAGTTATTAACGTTCATTTTATTGCGGTAACCGAGAACATTAATCATGACCTCAAGTTCATGAATGACGTTTTCACAAGTGGGTTCTTTCAAATTCTTTGAGATTCCATCCATGAACAATTTTTTCGGTGTCGAGCACACTTTAAATTAATAAATATTAATTTATCGATTAAATAATACCTCTACAAAATAATAACATTTCATGATCCTGCCTATATTAATTTAGAGAGGTCTTATTGTATTAAAACTTTTCCCTTTCCTATAATCCACTACATATATATAAGTGACAATAACCAGGCAGGTCATGGTCGACATGCATGTCTGGCAGCTGCACTATTTTTTCTTTTTTGGTGATTCTTCCGTTCTAATTTGTTTGTCTTGTTTTTAAATTTTTTAAATATTTAAAAATTGTGTAAAAAATACTATAAATCATGATAATTGCAAATTTAAAATATATGTAAAAAATATTTAAAAAAATTTGCTTGATTCATAAAATTAATCTATCTGTGTCACATAAAATGAAATAAAAAGGGTAACATATATTATTTAATTTTGGAAACTATGTAGAAAGTAGTGTATCCACTACATATATATAAGTGACAATAACCAGGTAGGTCATTGTCGACATGCCTGCCTGGCAGCTGCACTATTTTTTCTTTTTTGGTGGTTCTTTCGTTCTAATTTGTTTGTCTTGTTTTTTAATTTTTTAAATATTTAAAAATTGTGTAAAAAATACTATAAATCATGATAATTCCCAACTTAAAATATATGTAAAAAACATATAAATTTTTTGATTGATTCATAAAATTAATCTATCTGTGTCACATAAAATGAGATAAAAAAAGAGACAACATGTATTCTTTAATTTTGGAAACTACGTAGAAAGTATTGTAAATCTCAATAATTAACAAAATTTGATTGACTCTGAAATTCTATTTGTGCCATATACATCCAATTCATATATATAAGTAACAATAACCAGGCAGTTCATGGTCGACATGCCTGCCTGGCAGCTGCACTGTTTTTTCTTTTTTGGTGGTTCTTCCGTTCTAATTTGTTTGTCTTGTTTTTAAATTTTTTAAATATTTAAAAATTGTGTAAGAAAATACTATAAATCATGATAATTGCCAACTTAAAATACATGTAAAAAATGTATTAAAAATTTGCTTGATTCATAAAATTAATCTATCGGTGTCACATAAAATGAGATAAGAAAAGGTAACATGTATTATTTAATTTTGGAAACTACGAAGAGAGTATTGTAAATCTCAATAATTAACAACATTTGATTGACTCTTGAAATTCTATTTGTGCTACATACATTGGGATAAGAGAAGTAAGATATATTATTAAAAAATTATGTAAAAAGTACTATAAATTACAATAATCAAAAGAAGTAACATGTAATTATTTCAACATTTGATAGACTCTTGAAATTCTATTTGTGCTACATACATTGAGACACGAGAAGTAATATATATCATTTAAAAATTACGTAAAAATACTATAAATTACAATAATTAACAACTTAAAATATTTAAAAATTATATTAAAAATTAATTGACTATTTAAATTCTATCTATGTCACATAAAGTAAGACAAAAATATAAGGATTTTTTTTCAAAATGTCAATATTTTAACATTTAATAGGACTCATTGTCAATACTTTCAATATTTAGTAAAAATGTCAAAATTTTAGTTTAATATGTATCTTATTTAAGTTTTTATTATTTGTTTTATTTAAAGAATACAATTATTAAATAATAGAAAGGAGAAATTTAGGGGAGAGAATTTTTTAAAAAAGGAACAATTGCTTAAAAGTCTCATCAGTTACAAAAATTCAAAACTAAATACAAATTCAAAAAAAAAACACAAAGAACTCATCCCACTTGTTCATCAAATTTCTAGTATCGATTTTTAAATTTTCATTGATAATACTCAATTTCTGTTGAAATGATTAAATCGCATTTTTTTTATATCCAACCATGGCTTCAACGGATCAGATTTTAGAATCAAAATCGACTTTCGTGAAGAAGAAGAAAAAAAAAAGAGAATTGGAGAAGAAGGTTGCAAAAATTGTATTCATATTAATTTTTGTTTGTCAATTGTTTTTCTTTTACTCAACATTTATATTTTTATTAAGAACATTGTAATTTTTTTTAGTTTGTAGTCATTCCAGTTGGTATGCCAAATTGATTTGTATTTCTTAAACATAAATGTATCATATTTCTTTCACAATCAATTTGTATTTTTTTTAGAATATTGTATCACTAATTCCTCAACAGATTATATTATTTTTATTATGTATGCTATTCTTTTATCAGAATCTTGTATCTTTCTTTAAACGTATTCATATGTAATGATTAGATTATATTGTGATACAATGAATAATATTTTTGTAATACGAATAAAAGAAAAATATATTTGGCAGTTATGTAATACAA
>JAJOOS010018485.1:0-11497 GCA_029582725.1 Solanum chiquidenum | reverse complement strand
AAAATGTACATCAGATTAGTGTATCATGTATAAAATGTAATGTATCTTACTTAACGATTAATGTATCTCGCGCATCAGATTAATGTATCAGCGCTTATATTATTGTATCCGTTTGAGGGATTTCTGTAATTATAAACTTTTAAGGGATAGATTGTAATTTTGCCTTAAAAGTATGTGATTTCTGTAATTTATCCTTTTTTTTAATGGTACTATTTAAAATATAACCAAAATGGACAAAATATTTAAAATTTAGCACTTTAGTCCTGTAACATTGCACTGTGTCAAATAGAAAAACATATTAAAAGGCATTGTTAACAACTCAATTCAAAGGAATAAAGTGATTATGCAAAGGATGTTTTAAATATTCAGCCAATCACAAATTTCTCCAACAATATATACTTGGATAAAGAAAAATATAAAGAAAGCAATATGAATAAACTAGTAAAATCCCGACATGTCTATATGCTATTGAGGGTTATTGGGTGGGAAGTTATGTTTCATGATTTAACTTATTAGTTATTGACTTTTAAAAGCCCTATTTCGCTGGTCAATTAATAAGATATTGATTGATTCAGTATTAGGTAGGGGTGTTCATAGTTCGATTTGGATTTGTTATTGATTAAAATAAAAATCAAATTAATTTAGTCGATTTTTAAATTTCTAAAATCAAATCAAATGAAAAAAATAACCGTCGATTTGGTTATTGTCGGTTTGGTTTGGTTTAATTTTTCTAGTTTATTCGATTTGAAAGTAATAAAAAAAAATTGAGGACATACGTGTCTAGACAGAAACACCTAGTACATAAACAATCCACAAGAAAGCTATTGTGGATTCAATTAAACAATTAAGTAATACTAGAGTTATTATTACACAAACAAAGTGATTCAATTAAAAGAAAGTGTGACTATCTTATGTGAGGTAGGGTAAATAAAGACTAAAGTAATGGATTTTGATGGACTTAGACTTAGGGTTGTAATAATTGGGCTAACATTTTAAGTATTGCGTTTTGAGAAAATGGTGAAGTTAAAGACTTCAGTTAATTAAAATTTAACAAAATATTTATATTTTATTTATGAATAATATAAAAATAATTATAAAATTTATAAGGTAACGGCTTACTCCATAATAAAAATTGACTAATCCCCCCTCACATTGATAAGTCATTTATTATAAAATTGTAATTTGTTCGTCAATTGTTAATTTGATAAATCGATAATAATAATCCAATAGGTCAAGTTTGCAGTTTATCGATTACGGTTCGATTTTGAACATCCTTAAATACGTTTTGATGATTTCGAACTTGCTAAACATCGTTATTGATTGGTCTGAACTTTGAAGGCTTTGGTCCGGAGCCCATATTAAAAATTGAGATGGGATTTAGGCTCATTTTGTGTAGTGAAAATTTTATAAATGACAAATATTAGACTAATATTTTTAAGTTGTAGCTGTTGACACCCAATTTTGACCCTCCCCGATAGATTAATTCACGAGCTTCTTAATTTTCCGAACGATTTAAAATAATTAACTTTATTTAATTCAAATTAGTTTCAAGGTTGTTTTAAGTAATTTCAATCGATCTTTATAGTATTTTAAATAATAACTATATCTCGTATAATTATATATGTATTTAGTACATCTTATAAATATTTTGAAAATCATAGCAAAGGAGTTCTACATTTGATTAAATGAAGTATTTTTATTAATTTAGTTTTAGTTTGGTTCATAGTTTAGTTTTTCGAATTAATTAGTTTGTATTTAAATTAATTATTCTATGAGTAAGTCAATTATTTTATTTCGTTAAAATTGAGAAGTTCGTTAGTTAATTATAGTGATTCGTCTTATTTAAATTACTAGCCGAATTTACCCCGATTAACTCAATTTGGCTACATCTTTAATCTCCGATCGGCTATAATTTAAATTATATAGTCGAAGCTTAATCTAACTCTCACAAATTTAATTTACCTTTACACTTGACCCATCTCAAAAAATCATTTTTGGGCCCTCCTCTTGCAATTTCCAGCAGCTACATTCCAGCAACTAATACATACAGCATACCAAAACAGCCCATTATCCATATCTAAACCCACTCCATTAATGCCCCACTGACCCAACTCACACTCCCTTCAGCCCATTTATTTTTCCACTTCAATTCCCAGCCCATGCCTTACCCACAAAGAGAACCCATAGAGAAATTTCCAGAAGCAACATTCATCAGCAGTACATCAACGAAAACAGAAGAAAACAACGACAGCAGCAAGCTCGGCACGGCAAAACAGCTTTCACCTTGTCCTTGCATCGTGAGATCAATACACGTAGCACCTCAAGGACAAATGAGTCGATCTAAGGCGTCAATTCGCCCTTTCCTCTTCCGGAATGGGTTGAAATCGCAAGAAAGGGTGTCTCTCCAAAAGGGTGAAAGGATTTTCGATTTGAATTTTGGAATGGTCCCTCTCCTATCCGGATTTTTCATCCTTCCCCCCATTTTCCCGAACCCTAATTTCCCCTCCTATATATACATCTTTTCTTCTCCATTGTAGAGGATTTTTTTTTTTTTTTGGGGGATATTTTTTTGGAGTTGAAAATTTTGGGCAGAGAACAGGGGAGATTCTTTTGGATTTTGAGCTGAAAATTTGAACTGAGATAGGAGAGAAAAGTTGGAATTTTATTTTTAGCAAAATATGTAGAGCAACTCAAGAAAGATAGTACAGTTAAAAAAGAAAACAGAGGAGGAGAACTAATTTCAGTATTTTGGGTCCAACATTCTGCCCAAACTTCCTAATCACTGCTAGTGTTTGAATTTCGTGGTGGAAGAGTCATAGTCGTCGGCTTCTGTCCTTGTTCGCTGCACTTCGAAAGGTAAAATCTCTTCATAGTGTTCTTTCCGCCCTTTCTTACACCTTAAAGCAGCATTCTGATGATTGAATTTTTATTTTATTTTTTCTTCATTTAGTTGGTTGTTGGTTGATAGTTAATACTAAGTTTGATGTTGTTTCAATGTGATGGGTATGTTTTGAATCATTTCGTTAAGTCGGCATAATAGCAAGTCTAGTATTTGAAGATTCATTAGCGTTTCTTTACCCCTTTTAATATATCTGCCTTTATATGTAAGCATCCTTAAATATTTCCTTTCAATGAGTGGAATGAGTATGCGGGTTTCGTGCCTCGGTGGGTGCTACGCCAAAGTGTTGGAGTTAGTTAATGCGGAGGTTCAATGTCGTTGTTTTCGTTGTCTATTAGATGTGATAGTCTGTTCGTCCTCTATTTCTTTAGTTTCTCATGCTTATGTGACGATCGTCTTGTCGCGTCTGAACTAGTTTGATGTTAAGTTTGGCATATTTGAAATCCTATTATGTTTAAGTTCTCCATGTTTTGCTATCAGTAACCTTCCTGTTATTCGCATTCGGTTTTAAGTAAAGTGTATTATCTCCTTTTTCATATTCAGTAAAGTCTTCTGTGTGTAGTTAAAATAATAGCATGTCGTATTTAATAAGTCTTCGGCCGCTTCGCCATGCTATGAGTTCTCATCGCCTCGAACTATGGAGTTTTATAATATGTCGCATTTGTGACTATTCATTTTAATTATTTACTTGTTTGTTTTGTCGAGTCATTATTGAAGTATAGGCTTTATTTTCCATTCTCCAAAATTAGCATATTAATTGTTGTATTGTCAGAGTCCATGTTAAAGTCTATTTGCTTAAACTTGATCCAAGAATGGGGTTAATAATAGATTTCTATGTTCTGTTGCCTCTCCCTCTTACTGTTCCGAGCTTGTTACATCTTAGCAATGGTTAATAGCGTAGGTCGTTGTTTCTCGTCTTGATTCCGTTTAGGTGTAGGAATATAAAAATCAATCAATATAGTATGCTTGTGTCAGAGTGTGTAATTGTGTTACTGGTAGCTTATTAAATTTTTCTTACAATATATCTTTATGTTTATCTCTGTAGCTTTGGTGGGTATTGTATATTTGGATATAATGTGTAGTAGTTTTAAATTATTTCTAAGTGTTAAGCTCTTGTTCACTTGTATGAAATGTGAGGGCCCAAGTTTTGATGTTATCTGTAAAAGTTTTTTCTCCTCTAAATTAGTAAATGCTTGTCCTTTCTGTTAAGTTGAGCTCGTGGGTTGCTTTTGCCAACCATGAAAAGGAATTGATCCTTATCAAGTATTTTTACAGAGAGCTAGTGATGTAGTAATATTTGTTTTAGTGCAGAGTTTGAATGTTTATTTGGTTGATTATATTAGTCTAAAGAAGGAAGATTACGTGTTAGTAATTTCTTTTACCAATTTGAGGTCATAACAGTAGCTTAGATGGTCATTATTTTATCATTTAAAATCATTAACACGACTTGAGCATTTAATGTCTTTGGAATTTGTATTCGGATATTTGGATCCATTCCATTTGAGTTCGATCAAATTATTTGCTTTACATTGGTTTTGGGGACTGCTATGATTTGCTTTAAATATATTGTTATTTTATTATTCTCGGGTACTAGTCCTTACTTCTTCTTTTTTATTTATTGCATGTGAAATTCGCCCGAGTTCTTCATGAACTCCTATCTCCTTCCTTTGCATTTCGAGAGAGAGCCATAAAGGCTCCAAATTCCTTCTTTTCGAGTCAACCGGCCATTGTAAATCGACGTACAGGTCCCGAAGTTGGAAGAATGCGAAGCGGTTGAGAATTGAGAAAAAGGGGCCCAAAAGGCCCACTCTTTATTTTAAGAGATTGTATTTTGTTCCTTTTGGGCCTAAGCCCTCGTCATTTCACTTATTACTATTTTTGTTAGAAGTTTAGGACAGGTACAAGTGACTCAAATGGGCCGAAGGTCCAAAACAAAAATGTGCCCAAATACTGGTCCAGGCGGACAGAAACCAGATTTGGGTCCAACCCTCTCTCCCTTTTTGCTTTATTGTGTTTGTTTTGTTTGTTAGTATATGTCGTTAATCTTAGGGTCGAAGAGTTCAAATCCCCATAAGACGCCCGTTGTGTTTTATCAATTTAGCTAAAATCGATCACCCTTAATTAGACTTAAAAGAATAATTTTTGTAAAAAGTATTTCACTTAGTTAGTACTTCTATTTTCCCCTTTTCTCTTTAAAATAGCTCTAACTATAAAATTTTGCAAATTCAAGTTAAGTCAAATTATTTTAGCCAAATAATTAATTGTCGGATAACCGCGTGTTAGCGGACATTTCGGGTGCTTTCAAACCCTTCTCGAAATGCTAATAAGAACCCCGAACCCTTTTAAGTTTTCATTAGATTCCTGTTTTAGTCTTTTGAAAACAACAGTTTTTCTTGATTTTTCTCAAAAATTAAGTGGCGACTCTTAAAAACAATCAAATTATATTTCCTAATAAAACAGTAGCAGTAGAATATAACTTTTAAGTTGTAACATTTTAAAATTTCAGGTTGTAACATTTTATTAAAAAAAAAAGAATTTTAAGTAATTGTAAAAATCTGTTTTGAAAATAATAAAAAGATAAAAAAGGAAAATAAAATTATTTTGAATAAAAAAAGAAGAAGAAAAACGAAAATAGTAGTATTAATTAAATTTGAATTGATTGATGATAATTTTTAATTAGCATAAATTAAGGAGATTCAAACTGATTAGGAATATTTATCTTCCTTAATTCACTCTAATTTTTTAAATTTAATAAAAAATTTGATTTTATCCATTTTCTTCAACGTTTCTCTCTCTTCGTTTTTTTTTTTCTTCAGAATTCTTGCTATTGACGAGTAAATCCAGCTTTCTTTGTTTGAAAAATCTTCATGGTGGAAGATGGATCCTTCAGGTTAGTATTGTTTATGATTTATTGTTTGTATTTGTATATTACTAAAATGTAAAAAAAAAAAAAAAAAAAAAGAGCAATGAAACTGTAAATCACATTTTGTGATATTATTTATGTATACTATATTTAAGTTGTGATGTTTTTTTGTATAAACCATCCATTTAGTTCATAATACGTACTAATTTATGTGAAATTGTAATTAATGACATTCTATGATTTTGTTGGTACATTTCTGTTTTTTGTTTTTTGGTTATTTTGTATACTGACTATACCATGATTTCGTGCGAAATTGGCTTAATATATGAATGATTTGATTATAAATGTATAGAATATTAATAGTTTTATCATTGTAAAGTTATGAAATTTGTGAATTTTTTTTTATGAAATTTGTTGTAACATTGTTATGAAACTGAAATTTCTTTAGTCAATTTGATAATAATAATGAGATGAATTCGGTATGCAGATTTAAATTAATATATGAATTACTATTTTTTTTTCCTGAAAATATAAATAAAATGTATAAGCTGGAATGAATTTGGTAGAGTAACTAGAATGATATTGGTATGAAAATGTATTTACTTTTGTGTAAAAAATATGAGTAAGAAGTATGATTATTTGTATGAAATGTGTATTAAGTTGGTATGAAATGTGAAATGTTATTTTTTTATGAAATTTGTTTTATGGTATGAATTATGGTATACTGTCTGAATGATACTTGTATGAATAAGTAATGACGAGTGTGTGTAATTTTTGTGTGAGGAGAATGAAGTTGTGAATTAAATTTGTATTATCTTTGGTATGAAAAGTTAATATAAATACAACATATTTATAATTGTTTTGTATTATGTAAGACTAACTGTTATTTTTTTTAATGAAACATGGAAATATGTTGATTTTCAAATGGAGGGGAATCTATGAATCTTCTAGTCTGTTTAGTGGTCTAGTAAGTGCGATAAAATCACAGCTTATGATAGATGTTAATATTAATGATATAGAGATAAAATATATAGTTAGTGATAGATGTCCACCTGTTAGTATCCACAATGATGTTGGTGTGCGAATTTTTTTAGATAAAAAGAAAGCTAATGTAGATTTCTTTACAAAATATCCATTGTGCATAACTTTGAAGAATATACCAATGGATAATCAGGATTCTGTAATTATTGTTTAGACTATATAATTTTTTTATTTTTTTTATCTTTTAGACTCATGTTTTGTTTTGATATGAAACAGAATTGATATGAAATGCATTACAACTAAGTGTTTAATAAATTGTTCATGTTTTATACAAGATTCATTCATTAATATACAAATTGCATACTGCTGGAAATAAAATTCATTCCAATTTAATATACAAGATAGTATTCATATTAGTGATAATTATATAAGGTAATTATGGTATGCATTTGGTATCCTAACAGCAGTTGATATTATTTAATGTAAGTTTACATGAGTATTAATTTGGTATCCAATTGGTGTCCTACTCTAAATCAAAATAAAACAAGATGTAATTAATGTTGGTGCAAAAGTTAATGATCGTTGTTTTAGATTGTCAGATTCGTTTCTTCCAGTATTTATACAAATTGTATATCAATTTCATACACCTTTAAAGTACTTAATCCATGCTTGTTAAGAGAATATAATTTACAATTAGTAATAATTTGGTATCCATTAGGTGTCCAACTTGAATAAATATAAAACAAGATGTAATTGAGGTTGTTACAAAATACAATGATCACTATTTTACATTGGCATAATCATATCTTCAAGTATTTATACAGGTTGGATACCAACTTCATTCATTTTTTATTTTTTTTATTTTTTGTGTTAGAATATGAAGTAAAAAAAAATCAATCATGAATGAATTTGGATGCCATAAGTGTACAGTTTGGATACCAATTATAAGACAAAGTTGGTTCATGAACTATAAATTGATATTCTTTTTGTTTCTAGTTAGTAATACACAGTAATATCAGTAAGTCTAAATGTTGAATCCAATTGGTATGCAGTTTGTATATAACTGTCATCCTGAAAACTGTTATAACTCAATGTGTAACATATCTTTCAAATGGTGTATCCAAATGGTATGCAGTCTGTATATTACTAGTATCCTGAAATTATAATAGCCAATCAGTAATTCATATGTAGGTGGTATCTACCTGGAATAAAACAGTGGATATTATATATCATCAAATACTGAAACACAAAAATATTGTCCAAAAGTTAAAAGAACATGTAATTCTAAAAAGTAGAAGGTGCAATCAACTATCTCAAATTTATTTTCCATGGTCTAGGTGTAGGATAATTGTTGGTATCCGGAGCATGTTCTTTTGCTATTCGAGGTCCACCAAATTTGCTAGCAACCGTACAAGTTACTTCACTCTCATTGATCGCGACATCCTCATTCTTTGTTTTTCCATAATGCCATATGATTGTGGCATACCTTTGACGATGGTACTTTGCATCGATATCAACATAACGAATATCAAAAACACCATTACTGATGTATTAAGAAAATAAACATGTGTACAAATCACAATCACTGGGAAAAAAATAAAAGAAAAATCATTTTAAGAAATAAATTAAGTTAACTTTTCTAATGAAATCGGTAAAGTATAGAAATACATACTTGGAACTATCTTCTTGTTGAGGCACATGCATCATATTCTTGACTTCAAGTGGGTCGGATTGAGACTTGTCAACATATTTGGGGAATTTATTGGCATACAGATCAAGCCTTTTACCATAAAATCTTGTGCTCGTCAAAAAAAGTGGTATACTTGTGGCAAGTTTACCACCCTTTGCCGGAGTTTCAACATTTTTTTGCGGCGAGGTTTGAGTCAATATGTTGAAAGTTGGAGCATGTACTTCATCCGTAGAAATTCCTTCAACCAATTGAGGACTCTTTTGAGGCGTTACAATGATTTTCTTCGACATGATGATAATGAGAAACAAAACGAGAGGGACGATTGTGAAGTTGGGGTAGTGGGGTGGTGAGAAAGATGGGAGGGACGATTGTGAATGTGGGGTGGTGAGAAAGATGGGAGGGACGATTATGAATGTGGGATAGTGGGTTGGTGGCGTGTAATATTGAATAGGCGTGGGGGGTGGGATTAACGTATGGGAGGTTTGGAGTGTAACGGTAATCAAGGAACTCTAATCAATGTAAATTCCTAAATTTGTGTAACTGATAATTTCTATTTTAAAAAAGGAATTGCAATCAAATTAATTAACTATTAATAATTAATAATATAAAAATATAAAGAGATTATTCATTTATTAAATTAAATTGTAATTGATTTTTAAATAAACTTAAATTTAATTGATATGTTATAACCCGTAAATAAACTGTTATAAGTAAAAAAAAATTAAGAGTATGTTTAAAACCCGTAATGTTATCTCTTAAATGTGTATATGGTGTGATTTTTCCTTTTGTTTATTTCGTTTGCAAAACACTAAAAGAATTCTTATTTCAACTTCATTTTTTCAAAAAATAAATTCAACACAAATAACAACTTGTTTGGATTGTTGTATTAGATTGTTAATTTAAATATAATGTTTGTTTTGATTGTTATTTATATTTTATTATATTGTTCACTAAATCCATTGTTATCTCTTATAAAAATATATTTTTAAAGGAATAATCAAAACCTACCTAGTTTGGATATCGTAAAGTAAAAGTGTCACAGGACAAATAAAAATACTTAACACTCATAAAATAAATGAACTCCATTAGTATCTCTTGTATTCTACTTATAACTACTACTTACATGCAAATCTTCATGTGTTTGTAATATACCTGAAAAAACCCCAAAAAGAAGAAAACAAATAAAAATTAATTTATCTTCTTCTCATATAGACCCCGGAGGTTACAACTTTGTTTTGCGGTGTTTGGATTTACATGAACAAAAAGTCGTCAAATAGCATTAAATACGGTTGAACAAAAAGTCGTCATAAACCGATAATCCTCATACAACTACCTGCATGCAAACTCCAGGTGTTTATACTGTATCAGAAAAAATTGAAGAAGAGGGAAAAAACAACTTCTCATACACTCCTACAAGTTTGTATAAATAAAATTTGAGTGAAGTTACAACTTTTTAATCGATTGAGTTTGGGATTATATAAACAAAAAATCATCAAATAGCCTTAAATAACAATAAGAAATTAGGTCGTAAAATGACAATAAATAATTTCATAATTTGTATGGAAATAGTCACATTGTAAGAAGCCCAACCATTTAATTTGATATTTGTTCCTTTTATAAAAAGGAACAAAAATACTTTATAGGAAATATTTTTTTTTGCAAAATAACTTCCCCTACACACATATGCTAAATTGCAAAATAACTTCCCCCTTATTAAACACACACATATGATATATAATTTATCAGTTCAAATTTTTTTATGGATATATTTAAAGATGACTTGCTAAGATCCTGATTAGGATAGATGCAATTTTAGATAAGAGGGAAAAGAAAATTGATGCTTAATTAGTCCCTGAAATACTAACGAATATATCCCTTGTTAAAAATGATATGCATATATATTCTTGATGTCTAATTGAGTAATCAGCTCTCACGTCAATAAGTCGTTAATTATAAAATTTTAATATGTTCACCAATTATTAATTCGATAAATCAATAACAATAATCCAAATAGATTAAGTTCGCAGTTGGGTTATTGATGCGGTTTGACTTTGAACATCCTTACGTAAGTTTTGGTGACTTCGGACTTACTTAATAGGTTAACGGCTTACTCCATAAAGAAATTGAGTAATCCGCCTTCACATCGATAAGTCGTTAACTATAAAATTATAATTTGTTCACCAACTGTTAATTCGATAAACCGATAACAAAAATCTAATAGATAAAGTTCGTTGGGTTATCAATACGATTCAATTTTGAACATCCTTACATTTCGTTTTAGTAATTTCAAACTTACTAAACATCATTAATTGATGGGCAAACTACATAAATCCCACTAGTTTAGGTCCTAATTACTAATATTCCCAATAGTTTCAAATATTACTTCCTCTACCATATTTCATGTTTGAGATACATGAATTTGAATCCTCGAGATACATGTATCTGCCGAATTTTAAAATCTAGATACGTATTTTATTTATTTAAATTAATTGGTGGTAACTGATTTCCTTAATTAGAGGAGTCATTGAGGATTTTCAAATTTTCAGAATACACGGACAATTAATTTAGAAATTTAAATTAATCTGATCCCTTAATATAAGGCGGAAATCAAGTAGTGTATATATGTTTAATTAATTTTATTTTACTATTCTTTGAAATAATAAATTTCATTAACATGTATATCTTGGTCATTTAATTTGACTAATTTTATTTTATTACTCTTAAAATATTAAATTCATTAGTTGTTGTATCTGTTATCAATATAATGTATCCAACAAACTAAACACTAGATACATAAGTATCATACAAGTACATTCATATGTATCAAAGAAGTATCTAGTATTAATTTCATGTATCTATTTATCTAACCTAATATTAATTTCATGTATCTATTTATATGACCTAAATATTAATTTCATGTATCTATTTATATGATCTAATTTTAATTTCATGTATCTTTTATATGTATCTAGTATTAATTTGATGTATCAAGTATCAATTTCATACATTATATTCAAGAACATGTATCTCGGATACATAGTAAGCATATACATATAAGTATATG
>JAJOOS010018484.1:0-19508 GCA_029582725.1 Solanum chiquidenum | reverse complement strand
TATGGGATGCTACTTGCACATTGCACTAGTGTGACTTGGGGGTTGTCTTAGGTGATGGTTCCTATGTGAAGACTATGTCTTATGGTGTACTTATGACTTTATGAATATATGTGGTTGGATTGATGAAGGCTATATGTAAGTTCACCTTTGGTAACCTTAAGGTGATACATTGCACCAAGTATTCCCTAAGGGTTTCTTAAGGAAAGGAGTTAAGATACAGAGAAAGGTAATGTATTGTATGCATTGAATGTGCCTAAAATGTTATAAGTGGCTCTATGTGCTATTATGAATGGTTTCCATGTGTATGATGATGTATGTGGTTTATATTGTGCCTAATGTGTTAAAGGTTCATGAAATTTCTCTAAAAAGGAATGATGCATGGTTTTCAACTAAATGTCCTTTTAAAAGCATGTTTTTGCATGGTTATCATACTTAGTGAATTATTGTACTAACACCATTCTTCTTCATCTTTTTACACCAAAGGTAGGTGGTCGTGGCTAAAGGACTTTCCTAGAAGTGATGAGCTTGGCTTACTATTCCCAAGTTCAGTTGTGTCCTTAAAGATTCAAGGACCTTTATGTTAAAGAGTTTCCTTAAGTTCATTGTACTAGATAGTAGTTGGTTTTGTATTGTAAGGGTCGTGTCCCTCTTGTGTTGTAGTCGTGTTTTAAGATGGCTACTTTGAGACGTAGTATTCCAATTTTGTATTAAAGGTTTAAATGATGTGAATTTTTAAGTCTTGTGTTATTTATGAAAAGTTTTAAATTTTCTGCTATTTTTCTATGATAATGCTATGACGAATGCTAAGGGCTTGTATAAGACCTCCGAGAGGTCGAATACGCCTGTAACGACTAGGGGGTGCTCTCGGGTCGTTACAGAAATGGTAAGGTTGCATGGAGTTCCTTTGTCAATTATATCTGATCGTGGTACTCAAATGACTTCTAAGTATTGAAAGTCTTTCCTAAAGGGTCTTGGCACTAAGGTTAAGCTTTTAGTACAACTTTTCATCCCCAAACCGATAGGCAAGCGGAGCGTACTATCCAAACTTTGGAAGATATGTTGAGAGCTTGTGTGATTTATTTTAAAGGTAATTGGGATGATCATTTGGCATTAATTGAGTTTGCTTATAATAATAGTTATCACTTGAGTATTGGTATGGCTCCATTTGAGGCTCGCTATGGTAGGAGGTGTAGCTATCCTATAGGTTTTTTTGAGGTTAGTGAAGTTACCTTGGTAGGTCCCGAGTTGGTACATGAGGTCATTGAGAAAGTTTGACTTACAAGGGAAATGTTGAAAACGGCTCAAAGTTGGCAAAAGTCTTATGCCGATAGGAGGAGAGGGGATTTTGAGTTTAATGTTCATGATTGGGTTTACTTGAAGATTTCACCCATGAAGGGTTTAATGAGATTTGTCAAGAAAGGAAAGTTTAGTCCCCGGTATGTAGGCCCATATAAGATTTTGAGACGTGTTAGTAAGGTTGCTTATGAGCTAGATATGCAAAATGAATTGGATAAGGTGCATCAAGTTTTCCATGTCTCTATGCTTAAGAAGTGTGTTAGAGATCCAACATACATAGTTTCCTTAGAAGGGTTGAGAGTTGATGAAAGTCTTTCTTATAAGGAAGTTCCGGTTGAGATTCTAGACCGGCAAGTTAAAAAGTTGAGAAACAAGGAAGTTGCTTCCGTGAAAGTACTATGGAGGAATCACTTAGTTACTGGTGCTACATGGGAGGCCTAGGCCGATATGATGTCCCTATATCCTCATCTTTTTCCTTCAACTCCTACTTTAGCTTGATGTAATGAGTTCCTCTTGGTTTGTTCTATGTTTTTGTAGTCATGAGTGTTTTATGTGTTTTCATGATTCCCCTACATTATGCACGTTCAGGAAAAGCTTAAATTTCGAAAGAAATGACTTATATGGTTTATTTTCCTCATGTTGTTGTGCATTGAGTATGAGTTGCCTATAGACTTCATAGATGACTTGTTGAACATGCTTTAGCTATGCTTTTTGAGAATGAATTGCATATTGGCTCCATGAGATTGTGTTGATCATGCTTTTAATTTGGAGAAAGTAGTTCCTCCTTGAATATGAGAAATCTGAAATTTTCATGCATGTTGGGTTGCTAGATGTAGTTCCTAGTTCCTTATAGTGCATTTGAGTATGTTTAGCTTGGAGTTGATGTTTCCTCATTGTTTATGTGCATGTCATGCATAATGGGCTGATGTAGTCAGTTTCACCCCTCTTATGATGTTTTGAGAACGTCCTAGCTTGGAGTTGATAGTTCCTCCTTGGTTGTATGCATTGCATTGTTAGGATTGGGTTGTTAGCTCCTCCCCTACTCTTTTAGAACCAATTTGAATCTCATTCGAGAACGAATGATTCCAAGGGGGAGTTATTGTAACACCCCGAATCATAAAGAGGCCTCCATACCAGATTTCAGCAGTTTCCAGATGTAGTAGGTGCCAAACCACCTAGGCCACCCACGGCCCATGGAAGGGACCACTGACCGTAGGTGAGGTCCGAGGATGTCTGCCCAAAATAGTCCCATAAGGATCGAGACCATGGCCTGGGCGAATGTACTGTTGGTCAGACCACGGTCTGTGGTTAGGTCCCGTTGTTCGAGGACCATAATTCATGTTTTTTACACCAATCGACGCTCAACCGGGATGGGCCATGGTCAATAGAGTAGGGTCCGTGGATGGTCACCTGACAATTTTTTTTAGGGGCAGTTGGGTCTTTTCCTAATTAATTAGTTCTTATACTACGTCATTTTGCCTAAGTTTAGGACACCTATATAAGTCTTTTTACCCCCAAATTCACCCCCATTGAATTCATTCTTCCAAATTCCAAAAGAACTTCGAAAACTCCTCCTAAATATTCTCACTCTAGAAGCATGAAGAAGAAGAAGAAGAAAAAGAAGATTCAACCTAGGGCTTCAAGCTAAGCTTCCAATTCCTCCATTGAAGGCTAGCATTTGGATTCAAGGTATGTTAGTTTTCATCCATTGAGTTCCCAAATTCCTCTATTTCAAAAGGTAGAATTCTCAATTAAGTCAAGGTTTTCTTCAATTACCATGAGTTCTTATGATTATTGATTTGAATGATTGAATTATTGTCTTGTAAGAATGAATTGATGATTTACTATGGTTTTATGATGTTTTCCCCTTTGAACCCATGTAATTTCATGTTTTCATGTTATGAATCATATGATGTGTGATTTTGATCTTAAAGGAAGAGTTTTATGAAATTAAGCATATAATTAGAGGATTGCATGAAATTATGATAAAATCCATATCTAACATATGTTTTCTAAGTATTGAAGATTGAAACTAGGTTTTGAACCTCAAGAGGTAAATTATGGACTTGTGCATTTTCTTATGAAATTTATGCAAATGTTTTAAGCATGCTTTGAGAGTAAAGTATCAATGATGATGATTATGATGTGTTATTCAAATAATATCCTCATAAACATATACTAAAATGATGTGAAAGGTTTTCTCACATAATAAGGATTCTTAGGTTGAAAGGCTTTTTCACCTACTTGAATCAAAGAGTAAGAGCTATCATAATGAATTTAGCTTGGATTGGAAAGATGGCATGCCCTTCCATGGATAATGAGAATAAGTAAGAAAATACTATTCCGTGGGATTTATACTTAGAACCGAGGGGATATTGTTATGATATGGAAGCTCTCCCGTTAGTAGAGGTCGGGTTTCTAGAAACAATCTCATGAGATGGAAGCTCTCATGTTAGTAGAGGTCAGGTTTCTCCTTATCCCTTAACTTCGTGCCCCCATAGGTTGATTAGCTAGTGTATCCACTTAAGCTATAATATCATAGTTCTACCTTAGGCAAATAGAATAATCTTTTTCGGTGTGGGAGACACCGGGGGATCATGTTATAGCTCACATGGTCTCTATGTCGGTTAAGGCTAGTTTCCCACAACAATATTAATAACAATCTAAGGTTACTCAAGCAGTATCTCTTATGTGTTCGAAGGTTTTAAAGATGATTAGCTGGCATTGGCCTTGTTTTATGAAATGTGTTTTTTTAACTTGGTCAATTACACGTCATGAAATGAAATGTTCCTTTTTAGCATGTTTTAAATGTCTTATGCATGGCTATCATACTTGGTACATTGTTTTATACTAACACATACTCTTGCCTACATTTACCCAAATGTAAGGACCGGCAGTCAGGTTTCCGAGTATCTGCTCACGCTTAAAGAGGTAATACTTGAATTAAATTTCAGCAAGTGTATGCGTTCTAGCATAATTGTGTATGTTATAGCATAAACATTATTGGATATCTATTATTCATGTAACCTATACGATTTTGGTATGCTTCCGTTGTGCATATAGTTTTCCACAATTAGTATCAGATCCTCACTTACCTCTCAATAAATAATTTGAATAATATATATATATATATGTTTTGATTTAAAACTGATTGTGAATTTTTTTTTAATAAGAAATGTGTAGTTAAAAAAAACTGAAAACAAATTTTATCCTACTTTTACACTCTGCTAAAAATACGGATCCAACTACTCACTACTATCATTTTTAAATTTTAAATTTGCGCATAATAATAATTAATTAAACTATAATATCTTTTTTTAGGATTTGTTTTTTCAGTTTTTAAGAAATCAGATTGTGCACAATAACTATACATTTCTTTTAAAACTTTTTTCAAAAATATTATTTTTTAAAACAAAAAAGAGGAAAATATTCATTTACGGTTACAAAATTCGACTTTTTTAAAAAAATGTGTAGATCAATATTTTTAAATGAAAAAAATAATCCAAAACTACCTAAAAATGAGAATAACTTACTTAAACTGTGTTACAAAATTTACACATCGTTCCCATTTCCTCATTTCCCATTGCAGGATCTCACGCATTCATTTTCTCATGGGAATAGAAGATCTGCTCCTCTTTATATATAGATTACAAATCATAGCAATGGACTTTTCCAACATGAGGAAAAGCATATTATGAAAGAAACTTTTCCAACATGAAGGTGCTTCATGTACACCTTTCTTTTTCTGCTAACATTTTTTGTATTAATGAATTAGAATTACTTTGACTATTCACATTAAAGAATTTGATGGGTCATCATCATCCTCCTCCTTATTTTTACGTTCATGTAAGAATTTGTTTGAAATTTTTAATATTACAATTTTATAAAAAAAATAATTATTTTCTCTACTATAAACTATAAGATGTGCAAGGAATTTTATTATTTAAATGGTACAATATATTTTAATTGCAGATAAGCTATGTGAAAGAAAGAAAAAAAAGGTTATATAATATTTTTAAATGTTGATGTATATTGTATATTATTGAAAATTATTGAAATTTGTACATAAAATTATTGACCGAATTCTACAGAAAGTTTTGTCATAGTATGATGTAACTTAATTTTCAACAATTTTGAATAACATATTAATTTCTACCTCTTGAAAAGTAAATGAATAAAGAATTTTTTTTTTTGATTGGATGAAATGTGATATATATATATAATCGGAATCTATATTGATAGTCTGCACGACCTAGTAATTTACTGATTTTAACTTTTCGCCTAAGTGTGAAATAGGTTGCCTAACGTGATCCAACAAAGCAGTAAGGACAGTAATTAAAAATAGAATTTTTTTACGTGGAAAACACCCGGCTCAAAAGGTGTAAAAAACCACGACCTGTACCCCTATATGATTTAACTCCAACTTCACTAAATCACTGAGCCTCCACTAAAGATAGATTACAAACTTTGCAACCTACTTTAACTTCAAGTTATGGATTTAGATTACAACTCTTGTAATCCTAAGAACTAACTCTAATTCCTAACCTTCAACACAAACCTCCCAAGGTATGTGTTCCCAACTCTTCGAGTTATCACAACCTGAAGACAACACTTCTAATTCAGTTTATAACTCACTGAACTAAGATTACATCAAGACTCAATCACAAAGAAAAATTCCTAACACATAAACCCTGTAGAAGGATTAGGTTCTTCGATGTGTTCCTTCTATGCGTTCCTTCAGTTCGCTGGTAGCACTTGCGAAGTCAATTTCTCAATTGCTCTTTTTGCTCTGTAAGTGCACAAATATTCTGGACGACTTTGCCTCTATTTAAGCACAATTCTTCATAGAGTTTTTGTTTACTTCAAACTACTCATTGATTTGAACTCTCTTGACTAAGAGTTCTACTTCAAGTAAGACTCATTATTCAATTCAAACTCTTTGCTTCTTTAGACTCCTTCTTCAAATTACATTCATTGATTTTTTTGTATTGTAGTCAAACTCCAACACTTCAATTCAGCAGTAACTTGAAGAGTTTTACTTTAAGTAAGACTCCTTCTTCAATTAAAACTCCTTGCCTCTCTAGACTCGTTCTTCAAATCAAACTCATTGATTCTTTATCTTCAATTCATCAGATGTTTATTTTCTTGGGTTTTCTCACGAAATTAACATTATCCATTCCTTTATTTCTGCACTCTTGTCTTTGTTCATTCTAAAAGTTTTCTCGAATTTAACTGCTCATGACAGTGCACCTTTGGACCATATTGACTGACGTGTTTCATCTTTTCTTGTCAATCATCAAAACTGCATAAATCCGAACATATATGTAATAGGACTATAGGAGAGTAAAAAATTGTTACATGTCAATACCAACATTTTCTCAAATTTTCTGTTTTATAATTTTAATTTTAAAAAAAAATTAATTTCTTATTAGTTACTTTAATTTTGCAGTTATTATTTAAGAAAAAAACATTTTTACAACTTTTCAAATTGAATATCCATAAATGTGACATTTAAAATAAATAATTACCGTCATAAGAAGAAAACAATTTTTAAATTTATATATTATAACATTCAGTTTTAAAATTAAACAAAGACCAACGAATATATTAACTAATCACATCTCAAACCTTCAGCTACAACTACGTTTCCCATTTTTTCATAGAAGTGAGATATAGATAAAGCAAAAAAACAAAATTATTCAAAAATTATATTATCTATATTAAAACACGATTCTTGAACATATTTTTAAATTAAAATCAAAATAAAACGTTCAAAATGAACCAAGATAATACACAAATCAGTGTAGCCTATTTTTGTGGAACTATATTTCCTTAAAATACTATTGAAGATAATTACAAGTAATGCTATGAAATTTAGGAATTTAGATTTTATTTATATAATTTTGAAAAACCTATATTTTGAACCAAAATTATTTGCACTATTAATTACTCTACTAATTAACTGCCACATTAAAGGAGGGGAACTTCTATATTTAAAACTAGACATATTTCATACAAAAAATTTTTGAGGTATAATGATAATGTCGAAAAGTAAGTTATGTTATTGTATAATCACGTTGGTATTTTTTGTTTCACTTATGATTATTTTAAAGAATGTTTAACGTTTTTTTGTATGGTCATTTGTTGTTAGAAAATATAATTATTGGAATACATTAAAAGGAGAAATTTTACCAATAATCACATAAAAGGGTAATTTTTTAGAAAGTTCAATTGTTTTTTCAATCAAAGAAATGGTGAAGTGATTTTTTTTCTTTTCCATTAAAGAACTTAATTGGATTAATAAACTATTAAAATGAGAATAAAAATTTAGGAAAGTAAATTTGCAACATGATTCAATATATGTCAAATATTTGTTAATGCAAATTTTATTGTTGATTAATTTAGAAAATTATAATTCTCTGTTGAATATAGCCAATTAAACACAAGTCTTTTTGACGCCTCTAATAATTAACATCCTAATTGGTTGATTTTTATAATTTTTCATCATGATTCTACATTATTGTCAATTTAGCAATTTACGCATCTCAAAATAACTTTAACCATAAAAGTTCTAAAAAAAATTCACAATTCAGCTAAAAGTTCAACGATAAAATAAAAAATGCTATCATAAAAGAGTTAGAAATAAAATATTATGGCTATGTGACGATGATCAATAAGAATTAGCGGAGGAGCAAAGAAAAATATGAATATGAAGGGGGGAAAGAAATCTAAATTGTAACGTTAAAAGTTCATGATATGAATTTTGTAAAGAGGTCTAAAAGAAAAAACATGAATATAAAATTTGTTACAAAATCGTAACCTTACAAAAAAAAAATATTTAATGTGTATTTTTTAATAAATAGTTGATAAAATAATTTAAAGTGATCAAACTTCACATGATATTAAAATTTTGATTTTGCCATTGATTTTATTTTCACATATGTACATGTGTGAAAATTATGGAGTTTTATGTATATACTCTTCTATTGATTTGTTTATATCGGATGTGAGATACTATGATTATTTCTGTATGGTTAATATTTCTTGACACATTCAAAAAAATATTATTATTTACTGTAGTCAATAAACTACAGGTTCATATAATTATTTTATCAACGAACTATCAAATTAGAAGATACTAGAAAAGTTGAATGTTGGTGTGATGCGATTATGACACATTTCAAATCACGAAATGTCATTTATAATTTTTTAAAAATTAATTATATATGTGTGTGCGTATACTTTAATTAATAATTTATATAATATATAATCTACAAATCTAATGGCATGGTTGAATTGATATTATTTTTTATCCTCAAAACCTTGAAGAACACTATTTAAAATAATTATATGATATATTATAAATTCTTCACAAAAAAATGATAATATGCTTTAATTCAATATTGTCAAATAAGAAATAAAGAAACATTCAACAATCCGAACTCACTAAAATGATTTAAATCAAAATCGTTGCACATTTTAATTAAAATATCTAAAAAGAAGTGAGTAATATTTTTTTTGATGACCATTAAATAACTTTTCATGACCTCTTTCAGACATTATGTTGTAATAAATTTTTTATTACAATATGAAAAATAAAATTATATTTTATATTTTTGTTGCGGGACAATGCCACATTTCGAGAGAAATTTAATGTTCATTTATATATATATATATATATATATAGGCAAAAGTATAAATAGTATAAAGGAATTACTTATGTATAAAGTCAAGAAATTGCTTCACTATGTGCATTTAATTAATTTCAATAAAAATCTGAAATACATCTTTTAATTATGTATTAACTTACATTTTATATTTGTATTAAATATTAATCATTATTTTTATAATTTAATTAATTTATACATTAATAATATAACTTGAATTAAAGTCGGTTGATAATATTTTTGAAATTTGTCTTTACATTTCATTTGAAAAGTTGAATTTTGATTTTCTTTTGTAAAAAAATAAATAAATTTATTAATGATTCAACATAAATATATTATAAACTAAAAGCATAAATAAATATATATAATACTAGAATAATATTATAATATTATGCAAATAAAATTGTGTATTATATGATCATATAAATAGTAATAATGTATTATTATAACTATTTTACAAAAATATTTTATAAGCGAATAATAAATTTTATAAATTATTTATATTTTTTAAAATTATGACATTTAAAAGTATCCGCGCAACGCTCGGATACGAATACTAATAATAATAATAGTAAAAGTAAAAATAAGAATGTCGTCACTAGCCAGTAGGTGACAAACGGACAAGATGTTTTTTTACTCACAAAAATTACCATAAAATGCATAGCTAGAGTATTAATATGGGTTGACATCATTACTTGATTTTTTTTAGAGTGATGAAACACAGTAATCTTTGTCACATAGAATTCTTGTTAAATCAAAGTGTTGGATCATGGATCTCCAAAGGTTAAATGAGTAACTTTTTCTCATGACACATTACAATGTAAATATTTTCTGCGAGAGTGGCATGGTTATTTGGATCATTAAAATTTCTCAAAAGTTTTGTGAGATAATTTAAATACATCAATTGAGAATTACGGTCAATAAATGAGATTTATTGTCATGGTCTATTTATTTGAGTAAGTAAAATATGTTCAATATATCTTGCCTAAATTTTTCTGGATAAATGTATTGTAGTGGTGAAGTTTTATATAAAAAAGAGATTACTTTTAGCCACTAGTGACACCTAATTAACTAATGAGAAGAGATATTAACGATTTTCACCGGTCTTAAAGAGAGAAACATAATATCTTAAATTCTCGAGCGTATTAATTGAGAGAACAATTTGAAGTAAGGAGGTTAGTTGTGTGTCTTAGTCAAAGGAAAGACACACAGTATAACCTTATGCTCATGAAATAATTATTAAAAGAGAATGAGAATTCGAATCAAGTTTTTTTAATCTTTAACTAAGCCTAACTCATTTTTTTCAATTTAGTTATAGTTTAGGTGGTCATGAATTTTATGATATCTGATTGACTTGAAATTTGATGGTTCCTTAGAAAATTATTTAAACGAGTTTTAGATAGTTTGTTGGATTAAAATTTGATTTGAATATGATAAGGTCATACATTATGTCAGTTATGTTTATGTTAAATTTGGAATATGATTACACATGGTGATTTAACATGAATTGATATGTGATAAGAATATATGTCATATTGTTTTAATTCCTAAAGATGCTTAAATCACTTGAATTTTGAATTTGGCCATAGCTTTATTTTTTTTTTTAAAACTCCAATTGACCTGAAATTTGGTAAGTTCATTTGTAATTAAAGTCCTAATAAGAAGTACTCACTCCTATGTGGTCATTGTTTTTGAGGTTGTTAAGATGAATTTTAAATTGTTCTTTTGAATTAAAATATGATTTAGTATGAATCAATCCTTTATATCAATTTTATTGATGTTAATGTGGTACTTGATCTCACTTGAATGATTTAACATGAATTGATATATGATAAGGATATAGATCTAATTATTTTTTCCATGAATTATTTGAATTTGAATTTATCATAACTTTGGAGATAATATTTATTCTAACTCTGTTTGATTTGGAATTCGGTAGGTTCATCAGAAACAATCAAATTAAATTACTCATTGTTATGTAGTGATTTGGCAATTTGAGGTCCCTTAGATAATATTTTTGGATTCTTTTTTATATCATGAAAAATATTTTTTATGAAAATTACTCGACTATGATATAGTGATGATAGAGATTGTTCTCTATGGTCTTCATGACTAGATTTTAGTGAAGTATTAAGTTCATGTATTGGCTTAGACCTTCCTCCATATCAAATAAAATTAATACAAGTCGTTAAAATATAATCTCTAGTTGCCATAATCTGGATTGACTCACCCTATTTATGTAATATTTGATTGGATCAATAGATCTAGGGATAATGATATTCACTCGGCTTAATTTAGCATATACTCGCCATCTGAGTTAGCTTTTGTTCTAAATTTATTGAAGTTAATATCTGACATCACATATGTATGTTGCATGAGTTATTTTATTTCATCAAAATTTATCATTCAAGATGTATGGATATCCATGAAATATGATTTGAATTTTAATGTTCAATGTATATATAACCATGCTAATTTTCGAAAATAGTATTCAGATAATGTAAATAATTTTTTGAATCTTGTTCTTTGTTCTTGATTCGTGTATCTGTTTCACAAATGATTATATGTGATGGAAATTATAGAACAATTTTTTTTAATTTTTTTTTGGCAAAACAATGTTTTCAATAAAATTGATCATAGTGTTGGAAATCAAAAACAAAAAAGGACATCTGATTGATCTGAAATTTGGTAGATTCATAAGACCGATCGAGTAAGATTTTTTTTAAATTATTATGTGAGTTTTTTTTCATATTTGATTTAATAGTAGTGAAATATTAGTTTCATGTGCTTGCTTAGGCCTTCCTCCATATCGAATGAAATTAATACAAGTCAATTTGTATTTAACCTACTAGTTTTGATAATCTATATTAACTCTCCAAAATTGACTAATATATGATTTGATCAATGTAACTAGAGTGATTTCTCACTTGACTGCCCATCTCAGTTAGGTCTTTATAAGTTTATGGAGTGAACAGTCGGTCATCGTACATGTGTATTGTATGAGTAGTTCTCCAATCCCATCGATTGACTATTCGAGTTGCATTGACCAAGACCGGATTAAAGGGTGAGTCAGTTCTTTCAGGCTACATCATTAGTTTAGTCCATTCTTTTCAGACTCAGACTTTATCTTTAGATTTTGTTGATGTTTTAGTTTTCAAGGTTGTATCCCATTTCCTTAGACTTTTTTATTAGTAGAGTTTTGGTACAATGACTTTTAGTTCTAGTGGTTTAATTTCCGTGATAGTTGTTTGTTAGATTTTCGAGTTTATGGGAACTCCTTATTTAATTCGTCATTTTAGCCTGCTTCAGTAACTTTAAATGGTTTAGTTTTTTTGAGTTGTTTAGTAGGTTTGTAGTATTGTTTCTTCCATCGGACGGTTAGTGTGGGTGCATATCATGATGTTCTGGGTCATGACACAGTTGGTATAAGAGCCCTAGGTTCGTTGATTTCATTGTACCAAAACGAGTCTAGTAGAGTCGTGCAGAATGGTATGGAGACGTCTGTACTTTTCTTCGAGAGGCTACAAAACTTTGGGAAATCTCTTTGTCTTCTTGACCTTTCGTGCTATGACTTGATTCCAATTGGTATCTGGTGATACAAATTGGTATCTAACCTCTTTCACTTTTCTTTTCACAGACGGTTAACATATGATACAACGGTGTGAGGCCCGTAGCCCCCATCAATGAGTCAGCAGAGGAGCCAGGAACAAGAGGCCGCGGTCGAGGCAGGGGTAGAAGATGAGGAAGGGGCGGAGGTCGAGGAAGGGTAGCACCCACCAGGGGAAGAGACCCATTTGAGAATGTTTCCAGGGAATAGGCCCCTCCTGCAACCCAAGAAGAGGTGGAAGAGAATGTAGAGATTGAAGACGATGAGGATGTTGGACCAGAGGAGGATGCACAGGTTGAGAATCCAACATTCCTCCCTTAGATCCAGTGTTAGCTCAGTAAATCATGACTTTTATGAAAGGGTTGGTCGTCCCTGGAGTCCTTCCCACAGTGCAAGCTGCTCAACCTCTGATCAACCACCCCATTGTTGCTACTGTTCCCAGGGTCGATAAAGCATTAGACATTGATGCCTTCTTATGTCCCCTATTGGGTCCTTTGATGATTTCTACTGAGAATTAGATGTTGACTATGTTTTTGAAGCTGAAGCCGCCTATGTTCCACGGTTCTAAGAGTGAGGATGCCTACAAGTGTATTCTGGATTGCTATGAGAGGCTTCACAAGTTAGGAATTGTATACCAGCATGGAGTAGAGTTTGTAACCTCTCAGCTTCAAGGTGAGGCTAAGCAGTGGTGGAAGGCCTATGTGGAATGCAGATTGCCAGTCTTTCCCACACTCACTTAGATGCATTTCCAGGTTTTGTTCATGGAGAAGAATGTGCCCCGGACATTGAGGGATCACAAGAAGGATAAGTTCATAGCTTGGATCAGGGTGGTATGACTGTAGCTGCTTATGAGGCTAAGTTCCATGCCTTGTCCAGATATGCTACCCATTTGGTGACTATAGAGGAAGAGAGGATTCGTTTATTCATCAACGGATTGAACCCCGAGTTACATGTATTGTCTTTTCACATGACCTCTTCAGGTAAAAGTTTTAATGAGGTGACAAACTTTGTGAGGAAAGTGGAAGGAGTTCGACATAATGGGCAGGCCAAGGTTTTGGTTAAGAATCCAAAGAGCACAAGTAACTTTCACTATTCCTACTCCAGAGGTTTAGGTAGGACAATGATTGCAGCCCGGCCAATCCAGTCAGCCCTGCCCGCTTCTATGGGTGGTTACTCAGGAACTCCACAGAAGAATCCCATTCAGGATAGTAAGGGACCCACACCTTTGTTCGGAAGAAGGTCATGTTTTGACTGCAGTTGTTACAATTGTGGAGAACCTGGGCATATAAGGAGAGATTGTCCCCATCCGTGCATGTCTGACCTCGTGCAACAACAGACCAGAGCAGTGGTACCAGGGGGAAGCGCTAGTAATGGAAAAGGACGTCCACAAGGTGGGTAAGGAGGAAATTAGCGAGGCCGTGGAGGCCGGGGAAATTGTAATGCACGTAGTGGAGTAGCGCAACCAGGAAATGAGGTTGCCCATCAAGATGACAAGGCTCAGTTTTATGCCTTTTCGAGCAAGACTGAGGCTGAGGTGTCTGATGTAGTGATCATATGTACTCTTCTTGTCTTTGACCAGATGGATACTTTTTTGTTTGATCCGAGTTCTACTTATTCATATGTGTTTGTTCAGTTTGCCTTGGGATTTGATGCGGTTTGTGATGTGCTTGATGCCCCAGTCCATGTTTCTACTCTAGTTAGAGAGTCTATCATAGTCAGCCATGTCTATCGTTCTCGTTCTGTCTTGTTTATGGTTTTCAGACTTGGGCTAATCTGGCTATTCTGGATATGACTGACTTTGATATAATCGTAGGCATGACTTGGTTGTCCCCCTATTATTTTGTGCTTAATTTTAATGCTTAGTCTATGACTGTAGAGATCCTAGTTAGGGAAAGGTTAGAGTGGGAACGGATGTCCAAGCCTAAGCTCGTTAAGGTCATATCTTTCGTTCGGGCTAAGAAACTGGTAGGGGAGGTGTGCTTGACATATTTGGCTCATATTCGGGATGTTGATGCTGAGTCTCTTTCTATTGAGTCTATTCCAGTAGTGTTTGAATTCAAGGAAGTGTTTCCTATCGATTTGCCCAGTATGCCTCCTGATAGGGATATAAATTTCTACATTGACTTGGAACTGTGCACTAGCCCCATCTCCATTCCTCATCTTCGCATGGCTCTGGTATAACTAAGAGAGCTTAAAGCTCAAATTCAGGAGGCTCTTCATAAAGGTTTTATCCATCCTAGTGCTTCTCTGTGGGGTGCTCCGGTCTTGTTTGTTAAGAAGAAAGATGGCAGTATGAGGATGTGTATAGACTATCGACAATTGAATAGGATCATAATCTGGAATAAGTATCTCTTGCCTCAGATATATGATTTTTTTTACTAGTTGTAGTAGGGTGCATCAATTTTCTCTAAGATTGACCTAAGGTCTGGTTACCATCATTTGAAGATTAGGCATGAGGATGTACCCAAAACGACATTCAGGACCCACTATGGGAACTATGAGCTTTTAGCAATGCCATTTGGGTTGACCAATGCGCCTACAACCTTCATGAGTTTGATGAATGGTGTGTTCAAAACATTCCTGGAATCTTTTTTTATTGTCTATATTGATGACATTTTGGTTAATTCGAAGAGTAAGGAAGAGCATTCTTACCACCTTCGATGGTTTTGGGTGTCCCTGGAAAATAGAAGTTGTATGTAAATTTTCCAAGTGTGAGTTCTGGTTTACTTCAGTTGCCTTTTTGGGGCACGTGGTTTCAATGGAAGAGGTAATGGTAGATACCCAAAAGATCTAAGTGGTAAGAGAACTGGGTCCGACCTTGCCCTTTGACGGAAGTTAGGAGTTTCGTGGGACTCGCCAGCTACTACAATCGGTTTGTGAAATATTTTTCTTCTATTGCCACATATTTGAAAAGGCTGACCAAAAAGGAGGTGTCTTTCGAGTGGACTGACAAGTGTGAAGAGAGCTTCCAAAAGCTCAAGGCTCTTGTGACCACAACACCTATTCGTGCACTACCGGTGGAAGGTGAATATTTCATTGTTTATTGTGATGCTTCAAATTCGGGTTTGGATGTTGTGTTGATGTAGAATAGAAATGTCATAGCTTATGCATCGCGGCAACTGAAGGTGCATGAGAGAAACTACCCAACGCATGACTTGGAGTTGGCACAGGTAGCGTACAAGAAGAGGATGCCTAAGCCTACCAATCCAAGATCCAACATTACATTTAAGAAACCCTTGACATTCTATCATCATCATTCGTGAGTGTTTATTGAGAAAAATCTTTCAATAATAACACAATTGCATTCTAAACATGATGATAATACTTTCATTGCAACCATATGCATATACTTCACATCATAATCATACATATATCCTTCATACTTTGCCTTTCAAGGTTATGAATCAATCTAAACATAAATATCTAGAATTCTACATTAGATAAGGGAAATATCATGATTCAATAACTAATTCATTATAAACATGAACAATTCAACATACTTTCATAATCAATCAACCCAAATAAGAAATTTCCAATTTATTATTTTGGGGGAAACATGGTTTCATAGGGGAAATTCATCTTAATTCATCATTAATTCAACAATCCATTCATAATTCATCACATATAAACCTTTGAAAACATTTTAGAATTGAACCAAGCTTTAGATTGAAACCCTAGATTTTTGGGGGATTTTGAAAACTTGAAATCATCTTTTGAGAGGGCTCCTTGAATGAAACTTCATCAAGGATGAAGACTACCATACCTCTATTGATGAAACTCCACGAAATTTGAGTTAGAAAAGTGAAATCTTCAGCTTCAAAGCTTGACTCCTTCTTTTCCAATGGTGGTTTCTAGAGAAAGAATATTTGGAGAGGTAGTTTCTAATTTTTGAGTGTTTGAGAATAATGAATAGGAAAAAGAGTTTTAATACTTTATATACCCTTAAATAAATCTAATAAATCATTAATAACAGTCCCCTCACTTAACTAACCTTAAAAGGAATTTACTAAATTACCCCAACTTAGGCCGAGTCTTGGACAGATTGCAGGTGGGACTCACAAAACCCCACACACGGACCATGGGAGGGTGCACTAGCCGTACTGGCTATCCGTGGTTTGGGTTTGAAACTTACCATCTTGGCCCTTGACCTACGGAGCAAGCCCACGAGGTGTGGATGGACCTACGGGGCGTAGGTCCCAAACTTTTTGACAGTTTTTGGTTTTTGGCAGCTTTGGGGGTTAGGCTTTAGGGACCCCCTCAAGAACCCTTGGTTGGTCCTTGGGGTTCGTACATTGATGTTTAACCCCAAAACTCCTCAACCTAAGTTCGGGACATCACTTTACTACTTCAAACCACATATCAAACTCAAAAACGAACTCGTAAGGCTCTAGTTTCACTTACTAGTTTTCTGAGTCCTTACAAGTTGGAACAACCGTCTGTGCTGGAGTTGGCACTGAATCAGAGGCAGGAGGAGTCTAGGAAAGAATCCTAGACGAATCATGACGAGCTTTTGAACGAAGCTCTGGCTGCCGGGCCTGTTGTGACTTATTAACCTCAGTCTCAAAGAATGAACCTCACTACTGGAGTTACGCTCCGGTGTCTCAGCTATGGGCACTTTTCCCTTTCCCTTGCCTCCCTTCGGATGTCACTTATTTCTCTTTGCACTAGAAGCAGGTGCTTCCTCATTGATCACAATCCCTCGTGCCCACTTTCAGGGCGTCATGACACTATATAATCTAGGTTTGTTCTAGCCATATCAGCAAAACACATAAAAAATGTTATAAATAATTCAAGAAAAGTGCAGACATTTAGTTGCAGAAAGACTCGCCGACTTAGTCGCCGAGTCGCCGAATTAGTCGCCGAGTCGCCGAATTAGTCGCCGAGTCACCGAATCACTTAGGCGAGCCAGATCAGGCTCACCGAAAGTACCGGTATAAAATATTCAAAACTCAACACTGGTCAACAATGTGCAGGGCCATTCGGCGAATCATAAATAAAAATAGGTGATCTAGGAGTAGCCCACCGAATGTTACAGTGTATTTTAAGGGTTAGGGGCTCAGAAAGAGCGATCAAAAGAATATTTCGGTGAGTCGCTGAGTGAACTCAGGCTTCCTGCCGAAAGTTATAGAACAAAGTTAGCCTACATATGAAATTAATGGCGATCAAAGGGGAATTTCGGCGAAGCGCCGAACCACTCGGCGAGCTCGACGCAGCTCGCCAAACGGTCTTAAGTGCTAGTTTTCAACCCCGTTTCGCAAAATCAAGCCTGCAGCCACTGGATTCATAATCAAACACATACACTATTCAATTAAAAGCAAACCCATATGACCCATACCCTCAGGTTACTCATACTTCACCTGATTTAGCCAAAATTGGTCTTTTGACGACTTTTGCCCTTAAGAATGACGTCAAATGTTCCATCATTGGGCAAATTACGTCATTTGACACAATTTGGGGTTACTCCCCACTACACCCAACATAAATAAACCATAACCCAATAATTTAAACTCAATTTTAACAAACAAAACATGGGTATAGATCAATTTTAGACGTTTAGGCACACATTTCAAGAAACTACGGGCAATCCAACACATAACACACAATTAAAGCAATTACCCAATATCAAACAACACCAAATTACCTAATGCATTTGAGTTCAACCACAAAATTAAAGTGAGGGGTACGGAAAACCAACCTTAGTACCAAAATTAGAATTTGTATCGCTAGACGACAATGTTCCCCAACTCCAAGCACGTATTCACACACAAAATGTGGTTAAAAACAATAAAACAATAAAACAATAAAACAATGAAGATCAACAATTTGGTGAGAGGGTACGAGAGTTTGAAATGAGAGAAAATGAAGGATTTTGAAATTTTAAACTGTTTGGCCTTTAAAACCATTAAGTTTATGACACTTTCAACAAAGTAAGTCGTGCTTGCCGACCCACTCGGTGATTCACTGAGTGGAATTTCCCATCGCTGAGTTTTATAGGACCTCCAGCAAATCTGGGGGTTCTAACGATGGGCAGACTCAGGCTCACCCACCTGTTCGGCGAGTCGCCGATTAAACCTTTGGCCTGCTGAGTTTTACAGAGTTCCATTTTAAGCTTGGTGGTTCCAACGGTGGTCCAAGTCAAGGCTCGCTGACCTGTTCGGAGTGCCTCCGATTGAACTTTGGGCTCACCAAACTACCCATTTTCCAACACTCTTCACTTCTTAACATACACAATGTCACACCCCAAACTCAAGGGGCGCAACTGGCTACTAATGCCAAAACTCAGGCCCGAGCCGACCCTGCTGAACCATTTGCTACTAGCGCATGGCAGCCACACGCAATAAAGAAATCAAACAAGTATATCTCGGCTTAAAATTAAGCCATCGGCCAGCAAGGCCCCTGCCAACTAATCTATAAAAGAAATAGCTACTCCCAGGAGATCATATAAATAAATAGCCAACTAGCACATAAGTCCTGATTGTGTCGTCGAGGCCACCATGATGTCTATCCCAAAACTAAAAGCAAGTATATATCAATACAATACATCAAACAACTCACAAGCTTCAGCAAACCAAACACATAGGCCAGTATGGCCATAACGTAGCTATACACCCCACATACTAGTCTGCAAGCCTCTAAGAGTAGTAAAGATTGGTGGGACAGGGCCCCAGCCTACCCATAAAAATATATACAACAAAAGCTAACAAACCTCCACACTCTGGCCGCTCCGGAGGAAAGGGGCTAGCCAACCGGATAAAAGTCAATCCTGCTACTGAGGAGGTCTACTCGGTCGTCTGTCAGGACCTGCATGCATGAATGCAGCGCCCCCAAGGCAATGGGGCGTCAGTACAAAATAATGTACAGAGTATGAAAGGCAATAGACTATGATGAGGTATCCTGATATACTGGAATAATCTGTTAAATAAATCAAGGATAAGATA
>JAJOOS010018483.1:0-22824 GCA_029582725.1 Solanum chiquidenum | reverse complement strand
GGCCACCGTTAAAAAGACTTTTAAACGAAAGAATTATCAATGCATGCAAAACACTATTCAAGAATTGCTTATTTACTATTCATACTTTGTTAATCGCTCATGGTTCCTACAACCCTAGTTATGAAAGTTAGCTACTCATTATCTCAAGAAAACAATCAAAATTTATTAAAATAAATATGTTTGTGTTAATCATAAAAAGTTAAGAATAATAGCTAAACTATTTTTTTATTAATCACGAATACAAATAAATAATAAAGGAGAAGAAAGAATAAACCATAATTCTCCGGCCTCCACGGCGGCTCTTCCTAAGTTCCTAAGCTAGAAGAAAATTTATATTGTGTCTTGTATCTTGGTTCTTGGCTCCCCCAAGAATAACTTTTCATGCCCTATTTATAGATATAGAAACCCTAAATAAAATAATTGATTCCAAATTAAATTAGGAATCCAAACCCAAAAGGATTTGGATTCCTTTTATTTTTTTCTGCCGCGTGAATCATGGTGCTGCCACCTCAAATGTTGCTTCACTATTCACTTGTTGCCACGTGGCAGCAGCAACCATCAAAATTGAAATTCCTCAATTGCAGCCATCATTCCCATATATATATATATATATAAATATATTATTTTATTCAATTAATCCATTAAGTTGTCCGCTTGATTTCCTTCTTCAACCTTCCATCTTTAATTTCGTTTTAGCTCCTAACTTCCTCATTTTTCCACAATTTTAACCCTACAAATAAAATACACAATTTAGGACAATTCATTAAATTTATGCTAAAAAGGGACAAATATCAATAATAAATATGAGGCAAATAATGATTAAAATTATGTACTTTGACTTCACATCAACAACCTGTTCCCATCGTTATAGAAAACCTAAGAGGGAAATATTTTGGGCCGGAAAACTTTTTGGTAGTTTTTTGAAATTTTCAACCTAGTCCACATTTGGACGAAATTGGAGTCAGTGAGGTATAAGGAAATATGATAATAAATGGGAGATCTAACTATGAATTTGATCACATGAGTAGATAGCTAAGACGTTAAGGAACCCGTATAATTTTATGGAATTGAATTCGGGTGAGTAGAACTCCCGAAACTAACCTTAGCGTGAATGGGTATTTTTTGAGTGTCATTGGATGAAGGTGTGTTGGGAAACGGCAGTTTGAAACTCTTAATTTGACTCACTGGTTCTGTGCAAGACACCACGGCGGGACCGTTGTGGTGGGATGGGGCCTGTCGTAGCATCTCAGTCATGATTAATGTCGAAATTAAACCCCAAAATTGTTATTTTCTGCAACATTCGACCTTTAGAGCTAAGGAACGACCCAGGGATATTTCTTGAAGGTTTTCCACCTCTTCTTGCACTAAAGGAAAGGTTTTTACTCCTTCAATCCATTTTTCAATTCGTAGAACTTAGTTTCTTAGGTATTTATTGATGAGGGAGGGTTTTGTTCTGGGAATTATGGTGGAAAAATCCCAAATCTGGGTATGGGAATCAAGGGTTCAACGTAGGGTTGATATTATTAATTATGACCCAAGAAATTCTATTTTGTTTATTGATCTTCACGATATATTGATTGTGTGTAGAACAAGAACAAGCGAAAAGAATCCGTAAAGTGAAGAATCGTGTTTCTTATGAGGGTTCAAGTCTTGTTCGAGGTAGGTGATAGTTGTGATTTCATGTTGGTGTGATGTATGTTAGTAATTACTTCATTTTAATGCATGTATGTATAATAATGTTGCTTTATTGATCACTCTAATCGTAAATGTGTATGAATGAATAATTGTATGCCATGAATCAACACTTGATTGTATGATTACGAGAACCTACATTGTGATTGTTATTGTGGCTTGTTGAATGGATCAGGTGTTACGTTCCAACACACTAACTTGGATTGGGTGCCACGTTCCGGCGCATATATGGGATCAGATGTCACATCCGACACACTAACTTAGATCGGGTACCACGTACTGGTACACTAACAATTTCGGTGTGGGTTCCACGAGAGGACCATTGACTTATCATATTGATGTATTTTGAATATTTGGAATTGTTCGTTGATACTGATATTGTATATGTTCAGTATATGCCTACTTTATTATGTTGTGATTATTTGCATATGTTTCACTTATTGGGATAGCGGCGTGATCCTACCGGTACACTATGGTTGTGTACTGATACTGCACTTGCTCTTTCTTTGTTGGGTACATGGCATCTTCAGGCGGCTATTGACATATCTCGTATAGAAGACCAGTGATCGATTGAATTCAAGGGTGAGCCAGTTCTTCCAGGCTTCCATGAGTTCTCGTTATATTTAGTCCATTACTATTCGTACTTAGACTAGTACTTTATATTTCCTTATGTTTAATTAGGTTGTACCCATTTCCTTTAGACTTGTGATTCCTTGTTAGAGTTTTGGTACATTGACTTTCAGGTTCTAGGGAATAATTTCCGCAATGTTTTGTTAGTCGTTGTTAGATCTTTTGGAGTTTATGGAAATATCTCCCACGTGATCTAACAACGACTAACAAAATATAATGTTTTATATTGTTTATGCTAGCTATCATAATTAGTACTTGATTGTACTAACGCAATATTTGCCTACATTCTTATCAAATGAAGGGTTTGGCGACATAGATTCTCACACTTGTGGCTAGCTTCTTTGTCGATCATGTAGTGAAGACTTGGTGAGTCCTCATTGTGTTCGAGGATGCCATCACCACTTTATTTTATGTCTTTTCCTTTATGTTTTGGCCTATTATATGGGCTGCGTCCCAAGATTTTACTCATGATGTGTAGATGGTTTGAGACAATGTTATTGGACTTCCACTTCATTTTATAAAGACTTTGATTGTATTGAAAAGTTTTAAACTTTCGCTCATTTCTATAACTATATGTTATTTTATGCTAAGTGGCATGTATGAAGGATCTAGGGGTCTTATACGCCTTGTTACATCTAGGGGGTACCCCTGGGTCATGACAAACTTGGTAATCAAAGAACAAGATTTAAAATGGTTCTAGGATGTCTCAAACCACGTCGAATAGTGTCTTGTTCGTAATTGTGAAGCGCCACAGTTATGAATGAGAGGATACTAGATGTTTAGGAAACCCCACTTCTTCATTTCTCTAAGTCGTGCCATGGAGTTTAACTCTATAAAGTCTTTCTCCTAACCCTTACCCGATGGTTTTCAGGATATGACTACCTGGAGGGCTAATGCTAGAAGAATGCATGGAGACAATATGGGTCTAGAAGTTCCTCCCCAAGCTCCTCCTCAAGCTCCGATTTATCCCTTCACTAAAATGTAAACAATGCGGAGTTTAGGTCGGCATTCGAAGTGTTGGCTCAAGCCGTGACGGCCCAAGCCAATAGAGAGGTTGTAGCTCCTGTGAACCCAAATGTGGGTATGGCGGCGGCAAGAGTGAGGGCCTTTACAAAGATGAACCCTCCTGAATTTTATGGCTCCAAGGTTGAGAAAGACCCTCAAGAATTTATTGATGAGATCTATAAGATACTTTCTATTATGGGGGTGACACCGCAAGAGAAAGCAGAGTTAGCCACTTATCAACTCAAAGGGGTGGCTCATATTTGGTTTAATCAGTGGAAAGAGGAAATGCCAATGGGAGCGGGTCCCATAGAGTGGGAGAGGTTCAAAAGTTCTTTTCTTGATAGGTTCTTTCCTTTAGAGATGATAGAGGTTAAGGTGCTTGAGTTCATAAACCTTCGGCAAGGGAATATGAGTATGAGGGAGTACACCTTGAGGTTCACTCAACTATCTAAATATGCTCCTTCTATTGTGGCGGATCATAGGACCAAGATGAGTAAGTTTGTGTCGGTAGTGACCGACTTGGTTGTCAAAGAAAGCCGCACTGCTATGTTTGTTCATGATATGGACATTTCTCGCCTTATGGTGCATGCCCAACAAATTGAGGAAGAAAAACTCAAGGAGAGATCTAGGGAAACAAAGAGGGCAAGGATAGATGATGGTAACTTCTCACATTCTAGGTTAGGTGGACAAAGTTGTTTAAGGTTTAGGCAAAGATTCTCCGGGAAAGATTCTTCAAGTGTTCCCCCAAGGCCAAACAATGAACGGTGTCTAACCCTAAACCCTAAGGAGATGGTAGTAAGTCCATGATGCCTACTTGTGCTTAGTGTGGGAGAAACCATGAGGGCAAGTGTCTAGCGGGCTCTAATGCTTGCTTTGGGTGTGGTATGACTGATCACAATATAAGGAATTGTCCTTTGGTTTCTAGGAATGATGGAGATAATCGCCATAGGGCTCAACCCAACCCCTCATCCGGTCAAAGTGGTTCGGGTGCAAATGCTCCTAAGCAAAACCGATTCTATAATCTCCATACTAGAGGTGCTCAAGAGAGCTCCTCCGATGTTGTGATCGGTATGTTAAAAGTTTTTCAAATTGACGTGTATGCTTTGCTTGACCCCGGTGCTACTTTGTCCTTCACTATATTTGACCGACCAAGCATATCTCATATATATATAAGGAAATTTCCTGAAACAAAATTAAGGTTTTGAAAAACAATAGAAGTTTTTTTAGTAAGTAAGTTTGTTTGGTATGGATGGGAATATTTTTCATATTTGGTTGGTCAAATATTTTTAAAATTAATTTCTCTAGAAAAAGAAACTCCTTCAAAATTATTTTCTTGATAAAAATAAGGAAAATAAGTTTCATATATAAATATTTATGGAATAATATTTTTTTCACTTATCACACACTAGAAAATAAATAAGAACCCTATTTATTTACCAACAAAACATTGTCCTTTTTTTTTTGTTTCCTTCAGAGAATGATTATTAGTAAAATTTAGCAACATGTTTGCCTCAATCCAATTATCATGTCTTGATTATCTGGTTTTGAAGGAATTTGACTATTGAATAAAAGTATCTTCCATTTGAGGTTTTCTTTCTGTCTATTTGATATAGAAAATTCATGTATTTTTCCTCACTCCTTTTCAAATTGTTGAGATTTAGATTTAAAGAAAGTTTGATTAAAACTTACTTTTATTGAAATAAACAAAGTTTGATTGAATCTTACATATTGTAATCTAGCAAATATTGAACAACTAAGATCCTGTATTCGAAAAACCCAATCTTACTGATAGAACTAAATACAAAGTAATTTCTTTCAAGAAATACATCAACTACTTGGGGCACAAATACTTCTACTTAAAAATCTAATAAAATATGAAAAACAAATGTTGAGATATTCAAATTCTACCAAGGCCCCTCCCTCCTTTCTTTGCCACTACTGTTTTCCCCGAACCCATGACCCTCGTCATATCCCATGACATCACCAAACCCACCATTACTAGCTCCACCACCATCATGGAAAACCAATGTTGGGATATTCAAATTCTACCACTATCATCTCTGCGGCATCTCCCTCCTTCGTTGCTTCCACTGTTTGCACCATTACTAGCTTTGTTGTCGTCGCGAACTAGACCTCCAACAATTAGTTGATTATTGTGATACCAACACCTATTTAGGTTGTTCAGAAAATATTCTGGCTTGTATTTTTCCTTTGGTGTGAATAATATTCTTACTTGCTCCTTTGTTCCAAGCTCTCCCTCCAAGATTGAGTAACTATTAGGATAAGAGGGTTCTCCTACTTAGGTGGTAGTATGTAGGTGCCCACATGGCCCGACGGGTTGGGTCGTGACATTATCTAACCTACATTCAATCATCAAGAAATCCTATATATCAAGTCGTGATCCTTGAATTCATAAATAAAATTCAAGTAAGAGTTAAGAGTCAAATCTTACGAGTTCTTTCGAGTCTTTTGAGAAAGTCCCTTTGAGTCTTTTGAGTAGTCCTCTACAATTTATAATAACTTGTTTCAAGACTCAAGTAAGTGAGCATGAGAGTGAGGAGAATGTATTCATGAGTCTACACTATCATCGAGATCCTTCATATCATGAATCATAACTCTTGAATTCATAATTCAAATTCAAGAAAGAGTTAAGAGTAGAGTTCAAGAAAGTTTTCAAGTTTAAATGTGAATCCTTTAAGATCAATTATCGGTTTGAGATTAGTTTTGATGAAGTAAGTATCAGAATGAAAAGAGTTGTATACATGAGTTCCATATTGTTATGTAGACCCTTGAGTCGAGTCATTCATGCCCTTAAATTCCGTATGAACTCCATAAATTGAGTATCTTTTAGAGGAGTAGTATCTTCAAGTTCTAAGTCTTGAGTATTGAGTTCCTAATCCTTTTGTGATAATATTACTAGTCGTGGGACGACTACATGTTACACATGAAGGTCCTTGAGTTGAGTAGTTCATGCCCATAATTCTGCATGAAAAAATGGCACAACATGACAACTTATATATTAAATTGGCAATAAATAGCTCACTTTTAATTTATTGGCAAAAAAATATTTTTTTAATATATATTTAACATCCAAAAGCCACATTTTTTTGAAAAGCTTTAAAAAAATCTGATTTTTTACTCACCCATTTCCTATTTTATTACTTTATTGTTCCTATTTTTTTGTTAACCGTTTTAAAGTAGTGTTCTTTCCTTTCTTGTCTCTTTTTCTCTTTTTAAATATCTCGATACATTCTTCTTCTTTTTCTCCTTAATTTTCTTTTCTGCTCCTTAATTTGGTCTATTTAATTATGCCAAGATATAATTGTATATTTATCCATTGTTCTCTCATAAATTTCTCTTTCATGTTTACTCTTGAGTGTTTTCTTGCCCAAATCATTAGAAAATTTAGTGATTTGTGGAATTGAAGATTTTGATTGTTGGTATATATTCTATGGGTAAGAAAGTTCACATAATATTTTTGTAAAAACATCGGTATGATGATATCGATTTTTTTAATCCCCACCAACAACTTCAAATTCTACCCATGTAAATACACTTCAATCAATGTATACCAATATTTATTTAAACAAATATATACAATTTGTTAGGTAAATACGGGACTAATGAATACAAAATTGAATAGAAACAAATGTATACATACTGTAGTTACAATATACATAAATGTATACAACTTCTAAATAAATGAATTCAAATCATGTATACATAATCAACCATGTGAATATAAAATTATTACAAATTCATAAATATTCGTTGAATGAAAGATTATGTATACAAATAGAGCTAATTGAATTCATTGGTTAACTAAACTTATCACAAAATTATACACACTATTTATTTTACAAGATACATAATGTTTACATAACTATTTTTTCAGAATAATTAATACCTTGACACAAACTCATTTTCCTTATAAAATTGACCTTCTATTAGTATAATTGTAGTAACACCCTCTCCAATCTTATGTATACTCGTAATCACATATTGTTTTATATTAACATCGGTATTGAAGTTTCATCAATCTTATAATAAAATTTAAAGAAATTAATAGAAGTATCAATAGATAATTTGATATCAATTAAATGAATCCAATGAAATAAAAAAAATTCAATTTGATGTATACGTGTAATCCAATAATATTGCGTATCAATATCGGTATTGAATCGTTATTAATCTAAATGAAATTAAAAGAAATTGATGAAAGTATCGACATTTAGATGGGTTGAAATCCATTTAAATCGATCAAAATCAATATTTATTGTAATAACCAACCCTTCCATTGAATAAACAAAATAATTTTACTATCGCATTTTTTCCCTATAATAAATCAAAACTATCAAAGATGTCATTTATTTTTATCTGTTTGTTGTTGAAGTGCATTGATTTTTTTTGGATACACTAATTTTGAAATGGTAAATTTCATTGAAACTGAATGACCATCTGTATTAGTACAAGAGTTAAAATATCATGAAAAAATAAAACCCGTCTCCTTAATTTATGCTATTCCATAACTGTTGGTTTCATAATGGAGGGAAAAAATTCCTATTAATATGCTGAATTAATTTTGGGATAGTTTTTGCTAATATTTTATTTGTCTATTTAATGCTTATTAATATGGGGCTAAATGTTTCTAATAGTTATTAGCAGTTGTCTATATATGTCATTTCCTCGTTCATGTCTATTTTCAGAAGTCTTTTGCAAATCTTTTTAAAACTTGTTTTAAGACTTGAACATATGAGTTTGAGGAAGAGTAGAGCTGAGTTCATTTTCTTTAAAATGATATATGGGAACTAAGTATTCCCAAGAGTAAATACTTTTACATTTAAGAAAAGAGAAAACATTGTTTTCCAAAAGAGTTTTCATGAGCAGTTCTAAGTACCATCTCTTTTAAGAGAAATATTTTTCAGTAATAATCTCAAAACACGGAAAGAGTTATCTATATTACTTTAAAATCATGAACTCCTAACTTGAATGTTAAATTACTATAATATCCCTAACTTAGGTTGTGACTTTTTCGATGAGTTGTGACTTTTTCGATAAGTTGTGACTTTTTTTCAAAGGGTTGTGATTTTTCGATGAGTTGTGAATTTTCCAATGAATTGTGACTTTTTCAAAGCGTTGTGACTTTTCCAAAAGGTTGTGACTTCTAAGAAAGGTCATGCCTTTTAAGATAAGACACAAAAAAATACCTATTCATAGTACCCTTTGTTGACTATAAATAGAGTGGCTTCCTCTCATTTTTCCACCAAAATTAATTTTAATCTTCTACTCCTCTTGTTCTTGCATTTTAAAAAATTTCGTGTGATTTATTGACGTTGAGTGAGTTCGAAGTTTAGTGGAATATGAGGTATAACTATTCTGATGAAGTAAATCGTTCAATACTATGATTCTATATTCCATAACCTCGAGTACTTGAGGAAAATATTTTTGATGATATAATAATTATTTTTTTACTTAATATATACATTAGTATGCATTGGTCCAATATATGAAGTTAACATGATGTAGTCTTTATTTTATAACTTATAAAATAAATATTAATGTACAAAAAACAGTTCTAAAAAATAAAATGTAGTTGTTCTCTTCACATGTTCATATAACGTTTAAACAGTTTAACGTGGAATACACGTGCAAAGAAAATCTAGTTAGATAACAAGAAAAATGCACAACAAATATCGTCTATAAGGTAATATTAGTGATATACGACTAATTACAAGATTGAACCTCACCAATTTGAAATAAATATATACATTATTGAATTTAACTAATAAATTTTTTCATTCACTGTCTTCATAGGTCCACAGGAAAAAGAGATATAAATGACGATCCACATTGAACATTCACAAAAGAATCTGCAATATTAGTTTGTGCAAAACTTATTATTCAAATATTCTCTTAATAAGAAATACTATTTACTATAACACATATTTTCTGAATTGGTATTCCGTGCAACACACGTGTCGAAAACTAGTGTTTTTAAAAATTTATGAGCTAGTATATTTTGGGAGTAGTATTGAGCACCGATATGGGGATGAGTTCATACAACTCAGAGACCCCATAAACCATGTAGCCAACGTGGGTAGAAAGGGTCATACTTTTTAGATGATTCCTTATTGGTTTTTATCATAGACTAGTGGATCCACTTAGTAGTAGGTTCTATACCACAACAAAGTATAGGACAGTTCTGGCAGCGTGGGCTAGACGTTGTATCATCAAATAGCTCTTGGTGATGGATGTCGGTTAGAGAATCTCCCACATAGTTATATTGTATTTTATATAAACAAGCTGAGTTATTACTGTATTCTTCAATACATTGAGTTGTTATCTGTTGTTTTAAAAGTTTTTCAAATATTGCATCTTCTTTTGTTGCTTTATCTTGAGTTGAATATCTAGAGTTAAGTATCCTGAGTTGAGTATCTTATTATTGAGTTGAGCCCTATTTTCTCTAAGTTGAGTTGAATGATGTTTCATTTAGTTGAGTTAAGTTGAGTTGCGTTGAGTGAGTTGAGAAGAGGTAGTATGTTTCTTTTCCATCGGTTCAAGCTTATGTTTATGCTTTAGAATTCCCCTTACATTCTCGTACATTCCATGTACTGAGCCATTTGCCCTGCATCATTTCATGATACAGATATAGGTATTCAGGATCATCAACTGGCATTTCATTGAGGTCGTGTGATATTCCAGTCAGCTTAGTAAGCCTTCGTATATTCCGGAGGACTTCACCTTTACCTTACAGTTAGTAGTTTTGGAGATGTCGTGGTTATTGTCCTGATATCCTTCTGTAATACTAGAGGCTTCATAGGTATACAAGGTTGAGTAGTTTTCAGTACGTATCTTCTTTGAGTTGTTTTTATAAACACTAAGTTTTTCTATTGAGTATTTTTTTTCAAATCATTGTAAAGATTGAGTATTTGTGTAAATGAATTTATTTCAGTTTTAAGATTTTCTATGCTTGAGTTGGTCTTCCGCTTGTAGCCAGCCAGAATGAGGATTCTCTTGGGGACCAACAATAGTTTTCGAGTGTTGGCCACGTCTGGGGTGTAGGCTCGGGTCATGACACTCTGCACAGAAAATCCGACGAATTTTGTTCTCTCGTTTTCTGACCCCAATTCGCCTAGAATCGAATGATTTCTTCCAAAACCTCTTAGATTTGTTTACTTAACTTATTTACATGAAAATCTACTAAAAAACCCTCAACAATAATGGTCATTAACAAGATCCTCGCCTCAAAAACTCAACCAAACATCAAAATTCATTAATGAACAACAACACTTCAAGAACACTCATCAAGAACTTAAACTTCCCAATCTTTATGGATGAATTTGAATATGTAAATTACGATTGTCATGTGGGTGAACGAACCCAAAAATATGAAAACTTACATATCTTAATTTGGCGAAACAAATCCTCAATTCGCAAAAACCTTGATCGTTCTTCCTTTTCTCCACTTTTCCTCTTCTTGAAATCGTCTAAAAACCCTAAGCGTATTTTAGGATTGTAAAACTGAACGAAATTAGATTTGACCCCAAAAATTTCTATCTATATTATATTATATTATTATATTATATTACCATAAAATCATGAACTCCTAACTTGAATGTTAAATTACTATAATATCCCTAACTTAGGTTGTGACTTTTTCGATGAGTTGTGACTTTCTGATAAGTGGTGACTTTTTTTCAAGGGTTGTGATTTTTCAATGAGTTGTGACTTTTCCAAAGAGTTGTTACTTTTTCAATAAGTTGTGATTTTTCACAAGGGTTGTGGCTTCTCGGAAAGGTCATGACTTTTAAGATAAGACACAAAAAATACTTGTTCATACTACCCTTTGTTGACTATAAATAGAGGGGCTTCCTCTCATTTTTTAACAACAAAATTTTTTAATCTTCTATTCTTCTTCTTCTTCTTCTTGCATTTTAAAAAAATTCATGTGATTTATTGTCGTTGAGTGAGTTCGAAGTTTAGCAGATTATGAGGTACCACTATTCTGATGAAGTAAATCGTTCTATCCTAAGAGGGTACATTCCATAACCTCAAATACTTGAGAAAAATAATTTTGATGATATAACAATTATTATTTTTCTTAATATATACATTAGTATGTAATGTTCCAATATATGAAGTTAACATTATGTAGTCTAAATTTATTTTATTTTTTTAACAATTTCTCTTGTGATGTAAATATATGCTTCTGAATATCTTTTTCCAAAATTATTTAACTTCTCAATAATTTGAGAATTGTCACAATTTGTTTTTTGTGACGCTCAAGACAAAAGAATGACTTTATTTATCAATGGTTCTTGTGTGATTTAGAATGTTATGAAGTTTTCTTCAAAATAGTTATTACTATATAAACATTGCCCTTTTGTTTTACTTATTTACTATTTCAGTATTTTAGACGAAGAAAAGTTCATATGACTTGTAATAACGTCATACTTTAAATTAAAGTATTATATATTTCACAAATGTATTATCAATTTAACAAGATCTTCTAACTTCAAAATATATTATTTTAAATTGTTCCGGGTTCTATTTTTAATAAATAAAAACTCACAACAAATGTGAATATATATGAATCGCTTAAAACTTATCATTTACAAAATAAATTTTATATTCAGTAATATGGAATAAGACACTAAATGAAAAATTGATAACTATAAAAAATATATTAACATTAATTAAAAGTTTAATTATTTATGTAAGTATACAATTCATTCGAAATACAGCTATTGCATATTAATAATTTAGTTCTAGCATTATAAATTCTCTTAGTTATTACTTCATTAGTTATAATATTATGAATTCTCATAGTTATTACATTGAATATTTCTATCTTTCATCTTTTCATACATTAACTTTTGACTAATAATTTTTCATATTATTATACCACCCCTATATATGTGATCAAACGTTGTTATTAGTTTTCCTTAGATGAATCATTCTTGGTTGAATAAATTGAAAATTGTTTATAAGTATATGAACTATATCTTTGTTGGGTGTAAGACAAACATGTGATTATATATAAGATTTCATAGATAGAATATATTCTATAATTTTAATTTTTAGTTTTTCCGTTAAAAAAAAGGAAACCTTTCTCAGTTAACTATGGAAAGTCAGAAAACTATCTTTGATTTATGTACACAGACAATCGAGAAGTCAAATATGAGAGCCAACAACAAGAACACCATATATTATGTTATAACTTATAGAATAAAAAATTCATATACAAAAATTAGTTGTAAAAAATAATATATAGTTATTCTCTTCACATGTTCATATGACATCTAAACAATTTAACATGTAATACACATGCAAAATACATCTTGTTAGATGACAAGAAAAATACACAAAAAAATATCGTCTATGAGGTAATATTACTAAGATACGACCAATTACATGAATGAACCTCATCAAATTGAAATAAATATATGCATTATTGCATTTATCTAATAAAATTTTCATTGACCGTCTTAATAGGTTCGTGTGAATAAGAGATATATATGACGATCCACATTGAACATTCACAAAAGAATCTACAATATTCTTTTGTGCAAAGCTTATTATTAAAATCATCGCTTAAATAAGAAATACTATTTACTATAACATATATTTTCTGAATTGGTAATCACGTGCAACACATGTGTCAAAACATTAGTTACTAAAACGTTTAAAGTTGATGGCGTAAGGAAACGGCCAAAATACCCCTCACTAATTCGGGTAAATTTCCTTAACTGGACAGTCTAACTTCAAACGGGCATATCTCCATCATTCGAAAGTTATGGTCATTTGAAGTTGATCAAAAACTCACAACCTAAGCGTAACTTGAACAAATTTCAAATTAGCTCTTTACAAATTAGTTCTTTCTAAATTTAGCTCTTCCTAAGGCAGGATGTTACAATAATCCAGGAGATAGTTGTTTGGGATTTGATATTTATGGTATTTACTTATTTATGTTTTGATTAAAATTGGTTAGTTAGAGTAGTTCCTAGTCCTAGTTTAATTTGATTTTACCTTTATAGATAGAACTTGAAGTAAGATTCAAGAACCTTTGAGTTTATAAATAATTTTCCTTCAAATAGGTATCAGAGTTTCTACGATCCTTGTAAAAGATCAAAGAGTTTCTGCTGATGGTGGGCGGCTATGACCTATATATGTCGTCCATCTAGCAATGCTCATGTTGACAAAAGCTGAACGAATAATATATGCATGAAAAAAAACATGCTAGGAGGAAAGACTTACAAAAATATTGCAGATTTAAAGAAGTGCAACCAAGCACAAGAGGAAAAACTCTTCTCTAAATTTAAAGTTGGAGAAAGTAAAAAAAATACCAAAAAAAAACAAAAAGAAAATGAGTTGATGGGGAGGGCATCAACGAGAGTTGGAGAGAGAGTGCTCCTACACAAATTTTTTTTTAAAAAAAAAAAACACAAAAAGAAAAGGAGTTGATTGGAAGGGAATCAACGAGAGTTGGAGAGAGAGTGCTCCAACACCAAAAACAAAAAAAACAAACAAAAGGCATTGGTGGGAAGGGAATCAACCTTGGAAGTTGGAGAGAAGTTCTCCAACACAACCAAGAGAAGAATTATCGGAAAAAAAAAACAAAAAGAAAAGGCTTTGGTGGGAAGAACATCAACCTTGGAAATTGGAGAGAACTGCTCCAACACAACCAAGAGAAAAAATATCGTGAGTTGGAGAGAAAGTGCTCCAACACTTGGAAGGTTGGGAGAAGTGCTCTAACACAACCAAGAAAAAAATATCGTGAGTTGGAGTGAAAGTGCTCCAACACTTGGAAGTTGGAGAGAAGGTGCTCCAACACAACCAAGAAAAGAAGTTTAAGAGAATTGAAGAGAAATACTCCAAAAACTGAAAGATTGGACAGAAGTTTCCAACAATTAAAGATTGAAGAGAAGTACTCCAATCCAACAACAATAACAGGAAGAAAAAGGCAGGAGTATACAACTTTGAAATACGGGAAAATGTTTGAAATAATAATTGAAAGTTAGAGTAGAAATCTTAAGTTGTTTAGGATTTGTGATTTATGGTATTTACTTATTTATGTTTTGATTAGAATTTGTTAGTTAGAGTAGCTCCTAGTCCTAGTTAAATTTGATTTTTACCTTTATAAATAGGAATGTTACTAAAGATGGAAATATACAAAAATACAAGAAAATAGATAGAACTTTAAGTAAGATTCAAGAACCTTTGAGTTTATATTAAAATACTTTCTTCATATATATATATATATTGTCACGCCCCGAGCCTACACCTTAGGCGGGACTGGCACTCAAGAACTATTGTTGGCCCCAAGCGAACCCTTGGCTTGGCTAGACTCTCAGCGGAAGACTTTACTCATTATTACATAAATCAAATACATTTTTAAACAACTATCTCAAATAAACTTAGAACATTTAAGGATAAACATTAAACTTAGCCAAGTGGCAACTCAAGTCTTATATCAAAATAACTGAAATGCAAAACTAAAGAACTAATAAATAATTGTCTATGAAGCCTCTAACAACTGATATGGACAAGAACAAGACCCACGACATCCTAATGAACTAAGTATAAATAGTAAAAAGGGGTCCTTCAAAAGCTAGGAGGCTCACCAACTGATTCTGAGTGCCCGATTGGATCAACGAGGCGCTGGATGCTGATTCTGGTTACCTGTATCTGCATCATAAAATGATGCAGGTCAAATGGCGTTAGTATATGGAATGTAGGAGCATGTGAGGGGAAAACTAAACATGACATAAGCTTGAACTGAATTCTAAAAGAAACACTTACCTCAGCTTTACTCAACTCATGGAAACTTAACTCAATGCAGAAATAAACAACAATAAAGATGCAGTTTATAATAAGCATTTAAACAATAGGTAGCAACTCAATGTATTGAAAAATACAATAAAAATTCAATATATATATATATATATAATAATAAAGAAATATAACTTTGTTGGAGTTTTCTAACCGACAACCATCACTATGAGCTATGTAATGATACAATGCTTCGTCCACGCTGCCAGAACTGTCCCATAACTTGCCGGGATATAAAACGCCTCAACTAAGTGGATCCACTATTCAATCCTTAAAAGTACTACGAAATCATATTAAAAGTATGACCCGTTTTACCCACGATGGCTACATGGTTTATAGAGACATTGAGTTATTATGAACTCGTCCCCACATCGGTGCTCAATACTACTCCCAAAATACTCAGCTCATATGTTTAAAAATAAAAACTCTTTCTGTGGTTTGAGATAATTACTCAAAAACTACCTCAAAGGCTCTCTTGGAAATCGGTGTTTCTTCTCTTCTTTAAAATGTGAAAACATTTACTCATTCGGGAATACTTAGTCCCCATACTCTTTTGAAGAAAAGAACTTCATTTGTTACTCTTACTCAATTCAGACTCAAGTCTTCAAACAAGTTTAATACATTCGTAAAAGACTTCTTGAAAAGGCTCTATGAACATTATAGACTTGGCTCTTAACTTTCCTTGAGTTTGAATTTATGGTTTCAAGGTTAGGATTCATCTTCCTTGATGATTTCTAGATGTTTATAAGTCATTTGGAGTAGTTGGAATCAATAGGAAGTGTTAGGACACTTTAGGAGAACTTAGAAAGGTAAAACGATGAAAAATGAGTGGGGGAAGACGACACAGGCGCGTTCCTGGTGCGCTGCGACAGCCTCTAAGTTACTAGGGCTAATTTCTAGAGCACTGTTGGTGTGCCGCCCTAGCCTTCCTGGCTCAAAGGGGCGCGTCGCGCCAGCATCCTCCCAGGCAAAACTGACAAACTTTTCCTCTCATTTGCTTACCTTAATTCGATTAATTTCAATTCTTTTTCTCAATTTCTCTTTAGATTCAGATACCCAAAACATATACGCAAGAATATAACTCAAAAAACTCAAGGAATGAACAATAAAACCACAAGAAACTCATCAATCTCAACCCAAATTCAAGAACGAAAGCAATTCAAGAACACCCATCAAGAACATTCAAACTTCCAATCTTTTTAGGAAAAATTCACGCTGAAATAAACATGTTTGGCATGTGGGTGAACGAACCCAACATTATGAAAGTCTCACATACCTTGTAGGATCAAATCCTTGACAAAATCTGCAATCAATTCCTCACGAAGATGGCGAATCTTGTCTTTCCTCTTATCTTCTCACTTGAGTTATTCTCTCTAAAGCCTTCGTGTGAATTTTCAATTGTGCAAACTGAACCAATTCAGTTTTTGACCCTAATTAATTCTCTAAAATGAATTAAATCAATTGGGTATGGAAAAGACCAAAATACCCCTTAAAAATCCAGTTTTGACTTTCCTTATCTAAACAACCCGACTTCAAATGGGCATATCTCCCTCATACGAACTCGAAAATGAGCAAACTCATAGGCGTTGGAAAGATAATCCAAATATATTTCCTACGATATTTGTTAGCACACCTAAATCTTCCTGATATAGGAGTTATGGTCGTTTGAAGTTGACCCAAAACTCAAACTTAACATAGCTTAACAAATTTCCATATTTTCCATTCTTTCCAAAATGGCTCTTGCTAGTTTTAGCTATTTCACTTAGCGAGGTATTACATATATATATATATATACTAGTTTTGTCTCACGTGCGTTGCAAGTGAAAATCAAAGCATGTACCACATTATTTTTTAAAATAATGTAAATATCATTAAATAAAAAAATTAAGTAAACAATTATAAAATGAATGATAAAGTGTAATTTCCTATGTATAGTGAATCTAAACTTTGTTACGATTACTACTAAAAGTTAGTCACTATTAAAATCTCCTTCATTTCCCATAGTGCATTACTTAGCTATTCTTGTGTTGTTGGAGTTCCTACTTTTATAATATAATATAAATAAGTATTGATATGAAATATAGAAGATATAATAAATTGGATGTTTTTAGTTGAAGAATTAGATTAATTTAACATCCATATTAGGGAGTGTTCTAATTTCACTAAACTTTGAGATTGTTCACGTCTGAAAAACTATTTATTGTGCTTTATAAAAAAAATCACAACCCTTTAGAAAAATCACAACCCTTCCATAAGGTCACAACTCATCATAAAAGTCATAGCTCTTTGGAAAAGTCGGAACTATATAGAAAAATCACAACCCTTCGGAAATATTACAACTCATCGGAAAAGTTATAAAATTTTGGAAATGTCACAACCATTCCATTTTAAAAGGTGTTTGCCTTTACTATAATATAAATAAATAAATATAATACAATATAAAATTTAGAAGATATTTTAGTTAGGTAGTTCATTCTTTTAAGGTAGTATAGACAAAAAAAGATAGATATATATTTTCCTAATTTTAATTTGATATTAAATTTTAAAAAATAAAGTAGACTTTTAATTAAAGGATCATACGTAGAATATATAAAAATTTCTTTTAACTTTGTGGTCTTAAAGATGCGCCTCCACCCACAAGAAAAAAGAACATTCTATATTTAACTGAATAGAAATAAAAGTACAACAAATAAATTGGAAACAAAGGAGTACTTATTAAATCCATGTTGGACTCTTCAAACAAGTCTTTGATCAAATCATTTTTCTCCAACAGTTTAAGACTTTTCACAACTTTAACATCAAGTTGTAGTTTGTGTAACGAAAAATCATTGAAATTCTTGTCAAGTTGAAGTTGCTTCAAAAGTATATAAATTATCAAGATAGTCGTTTGAAGTTGATTTATTTCATTCTCCTTGTTGAACCATTTTTTGTTGATCTATCTAATTTACCCAAAAATATATATATATTCTAATTGCATAATTGAACAACTATCACAATCTTCCTTGTTTTAAGAAGAAGAATAGAAAACATACAAAATTCATAGTATAGAAGTGTGAGAAAACCCCTCTATTTATAGACAACAAAGGATAGGATAAAAAGTGCTTATCATGCCTTATCAGATAAGTCACAACCCTTCAGAAAAATCACAACTTTTCAGAAATGTCATAACTCATCAAAAAGGTCACAACTCTATAGAAAAGTCACAACCCTTCGGAAAAGTCACAACCCATCCATTTGAAAAGGTGTCAAATTTTAATATAATATAGAGTAAATAAATATAAAATATAGAATATCTATTAAATTGGGTGTTTTAAGTTGGGGTTGTTATAGTAATTTAACATTTAAGTTAGAGAGTTCATGCTTTTAAGGTAGTATATAATATATATATAAGTATATATATATATACTATATATAAGTATATATATATATATATATATGGTTGGTCAAATATTTTTAAAATTAATTTCTCTAGAAAAAGAAACTCCTTCAAAATTATTTACTTGATAAAAATAAGGAAAATAAGTTTCATATATAAATATTTGTGGGATAATATATTCTTCACTTGTCACACTAGAAAATAAATAAGAACCCTATTTATTTACCAACAAAACATTGTCCTTTTTGTTGTTTCCTTGAGAGAATGACTGTTAGTAAAAGTTAGCAGCATGTTTGCCTTAATCCAATTATCATGTCTTGATTATGTGGTTTTGAAGGAATTTGACTATTGAATAAAAGTATCTGTCATTTGAGGCTTGCTTTCTGTTTATTTGATATAGAAAATTCATGTATTTTTCCTCACTCCTTTTCAAATCGTTGAGATTTAGATTTCAAGAAAGTTTGATTGAATCTTACTTGTATTAAAATAAAATAAAAAGTTTGATTGAACCTTACATATTGTAATCTAGCAAATATTGAACAACTAAGATCCTGTATTCAAAAAACTCAATCTTATTGATAGAACAAAATACAAAGTAAATTCCTTCAAGAAATTCATCAACTACTTGGGGCACAAATACTTCTACTTATAAATCTAATAAAATATGAAAAACAAATGTTGGGATATTCAAATTCTACCAAGGCCTCTCCCTCCTTTCGTTGCCACCACTGTTTGCACCGGATCCATGACCCTTGTCATATCCCATGACATCACCAAATTCACCATTACTAGCTCCACCACCAACATCGATTTTTTTTTTGGGGTATTCAAACTCTACCACTATCATCTCTGCAACATCTCCCTCCTTCGTTTCTGCCACCGTTTGCACTATTACTAGCTTTGTTGTCGTCGCCAACTAGAAATCCCACAATTAGTTGAACCTTGTGATGCCAACACCAATTTAGGTTGTTCAGAAAATATTCTCGCTTTTATTTTTCCTTTGGTGTGAATAATATTCTTACTTGCTCCTTTGTTCCAATCTCTCCCTCTAAGATTGAAGATTTTATTTTTCTTTTAGGGGAGGAATCTTCTTCTGCCATTCAAACATCCTTTCATTTTAAATTTATTAATTTTATAAGAATACATAAACTATGTATAAAAATTTTACGACCAAAAAAATATAGTGCAACTACAAAATTAGTCTCCAAATAACTTATAATCCAGAAGCGGTTAGTACAAATCCTGCAGAAGAACCAATTTGTGATCGCTTTAACCGTAAATACAAGGAGATGCTACATGGATGGGTAGCTAAAAAGAGAAAACGTGAGAATGGATCCGGAGCATTTGACATGGTAAATACAATTTTTTGGATTTATTGATCACTAACAATATCATGAATCCTCCACTTAATTATATTATTGCTTGTTTTATCTTTCTTTTTTTATGAAAAAAAGAAAGAAAAAAGAATCACAACATTTGTTTTGTGTGTGTTAGACGATAATTAAACTTTATTTTCTTATTTTAAACTGGACTACTAAACTACAACCATACTATCACATTCAAACTTATTTGGATTTAATATTGTATATTTTTCTTTAGTTGTTAAATTTTTTATATATAACTAGTTTTTATCCTAATTGAGGACCAGTGAATCTCTAACCAATGAATTATCAAGAAAATGAGAGCTAGTAATAAAATTACTTTGTTATATGTGCAATTTGTACTTTGTAAAATCATATATATAGTTAGTTCTTAACAAAAATCCGTGTTAGATTGTAGTATTACTATCATAAGAGCAAACAATATCGTTCTATTTTGGAGGTAAGAAAATATGTATTCAAGGGTTTATCAAAGTTCGAAGTTGATCAAGAAACCACTGAAGTAAAAGAGGTAAGCTCTTACATTATTTGTACTTTGTAAAATCAAGTAACACTAGTGCAATGTGCAAGTAGCATCCCATAATACTACTCACACCAAGTGTTCCTAGGAAGCCACCATAGAATAGGCACATCATATTCAACAAGTCATAACATCTTCATTTAACATTATACATAAGACCAACATACTTCATAACATCATATAAGGACTCATTCAGTTACTACATCTTTAGTCCTAACCCATTTAGTTCATATCATAGGTAGACCACCTTCACAACCCCTTCTTAAGCTTACTTGTGCAATGCTGGAGTCCCATACCCCCACATATACTAAGCAAACCCATTAAGAAGTCATAAGTGTAATTCACATGCATAATCATACTTCATCTCTTGACATAAGTAAAGTCAACCTTAACATGATTTCATATTAACATACATAGACCATAGTCTTCATTACATAAAGAGCCTAATCATAACCTCCCTTAGAGTCCACTTGTGCAATGCATAAGTAGGGTCCATAGTCCTACTTATACTATGTAACCCTTCAAGAAATCATGACTAGAGTTCATATTATTAACTTTCAGGAGACATTGTCATAATCGACAGAGACCATGTGAGCTACATGGAATCCAGTGTTCTACTTCCACACCAAAAAGAGAGGGTACTACTTGCCAAAGTAGGACCTACATACATAATAGCTATCTAGTGGATCCACTAAGCTAAGACATACGGGGACACGTAGTTATGGAACAAAGAGATTGCTACTAGAAAACCTTGACTTGCTAGGCGTGGAGGTTTCCATCTCATGAGACAACATCTACATTGGGAACCCGAACTTGCTAAACGTGAAGGTTCTCTTGTGCGAAGCCGAACTTACTAAACGTGAAGCCCCCACAATCATTTTTCATGTTCACTCGATGCTAAGCTCCAACTCCGTTTTTAAACATCTTTAAGCCTTTATTAACATTAGTTCATAAAATAGGCTTTAGGAACTTAATCCCTCATATCATATAGCTCAAAGGTATCTAAGATGAGAATTACCTTTCACATATTCATACCATATTCATAACATAGTCTAGTTTAGAGTACAATTGAGGAAACCTTTCAAGAGACTCCCTTTCACTAGATCATCATAATCCTTATTCATTCATGTGTGTGTGTACATATGTGAGAAAGCCTTTCACATAAACACCTTTATACAACACGTATTCATACCTTGCTAATCATACACTTTGCATGCATAATAAGATTTAAGGGTGCATATAAGACTTAACCTTTCAATAGACACCATAACACATCATATTCATAACTATACATGTAGAATGTGTGTGTGTACATATTGGTCCTCATAGTGACATAATAGCAACAACTTTGATATTGGGTGCACTTCCCTTCAAGGGATCCCAACACATTCACAATGTCCCCAAATCATGAGCAATTCACATATAAATCCCTTAGGGATTCTAGACCACACACCCATTCTTCATCATAGGGGACAAGGACACATTCAACATTGAATAGGTACTCTTAACATGTATATGATCACACATTCATATAGGGGTCATATAGGTAGAGGTCATTCCACATTAGTACTTAACATAATCAATCATGTAGACCACACCTTATCCCTAACATTATCATTAACATTATACTCCTCATCATCAACATACTTTAAACATAATGCTAGCATTGAGGATTTTATACATAATCTTCATAGCACAGCTTCATAAGCATATGCATCATAAACATAAATTCACTTCACATCATTACCTTTGGTGTAACTTTCCGCTCAATCATGCCTAGGTATTATCTAAACACTCTCTTTGAATGACCATACATAAGATCAACCTTACAAGACAACTATCCTATTTAGAGTTGGTCAACATCTATTCTCTTGTCCTTCCCATGAACTAAGGGGAACATGCAACTCTCCAAGTTAACCTTAGAGCAAAACACTATCCCAACTCATGGAACAAAGCCCCTTTTCCGCTCTTAGGGAAAGCCTACACAAGAACTTCGATTCACACAAGGACAACCATGAAGCATCACTCATAAAGAAAGGGCAACTTTCAATTCACACTAGTTACCATATCCCTTAAAAACTCCTCAAATCTACACCATGACATTCTACTATCATTACTCATCATCCTAAAAGGATTTCATTCTTACCATAACGACTCTTATCATACGAGAACTACACCACCATACAACAATCTCAATGTAATGCTTCCAACCTCATAGGTCACACATAGCCATGATTGGCATTACAATACGATTTCCAAATCTACCTTCATATATATACTCATATAGTCACCACATAATAAAAAACATTAAAACTCACCCTTTCTTCCCTCGATCCTTGCAACATCACCCCTTCCAAGTAATCACATCTAGAAGACCACCGGACAAGGGA
>JAJOOS010018482.1:0-17332 GCA_029582725.1 Solanum chiquidenum | reverse complement strand
GTGCGAAGTAATAACTAAGCCAAACATCGATGTGATGTCTAATATGAGGTAAAGGTAAGGGTTAGTAAATTATACACACGTAGCCGGACCAAGGTGCGGGGTGAAATTCTCTAGATGCCGGACCAAGGATTTAGAGATACCTAGCTTATTACTTTGCATGTAATACACTAGGAGAGGATTGTTATCACTAGGATTACCGCATTATGAGCTTATGGGGAACACATTCCTAGTTATTTCTAATAATCTGAATATAAATAAATACTTAATTCAAAGCTATTTTTATTGTTTTTATTTTATTTCAATTTAAATCTCCCCATTTTTATATAACGACTATCGAGTTAAATATTTGCTATTCACAATATTCTTCCATATTCTCTGTGGGATCGACCCCGACTCATAGTTGGGTAAATATATTGCATACGATCGTTTATATTTATTTTCAAAAAGTATATTTTAACGTTATCAGTCCCAAGGTATATGGTTTAGATTTAGGCCCAATTAAATGATTCTGAATGTCATATCAGTGGTGTGGATGCTTCTAACTGGAAAGGAGATGGATATGAGAGGAATTAGTTGATGTTAGAAGTCTGATGGAGGGGCCATGTCCTATCTGTGGTGAATTTAATATGTGTAGATTCCCATATGAAAAAAAGGACTGCATTAGGAGGACTTCGACTATGGGAGAATTTTCAGATTCTATGGAGGGCATGGAACTAGTTGATTTGCAGCTTGATGTGGAAGCTACACTTGGTTTAAAGGAGAAGACCATACTAATTCCTCTGGAATAGATCCATGGAATGGAATAGCCAATTCAGTAATCTAAAGCAGTCTACTCTACAGAGAGTGGTTTCAGATCATGTCCCAATTGCTCTGTTATGTTTAGGGTTTAGGATTTATGGTTTAGGTTTTAGGGTTTAGGCATTAAGGTTTATGGTTTAAGGTTAAGGCACTAAAGTTTAGGGTTTAGGATTTAGGGTTTAGTCCCTATGGTGTAGGGTGTCGAGTTTAGTTCCTAAGGTGTTAGGTTTAGGGCTAGGATTTAAGGAACCTAAGCTTTAGGGTTTAGGGTTTATGAATTATGATTTAGGCCCTAAAATTTAGAGTTGAAGATTTAGGGTTTATGGTTTATGGTTTAGGGGTTTGGGTTTAAAGTTTAGGTCCTAAGGTTTAGGCACTAAGACTTAGAGTTAATGACTTATGGTTTAGACCCTAAGGTTTAAGATTTAGGCACTAAAGCTTAGAGTTTATTGTTTATGATTTAGGATTTAGGCATAATGTTTAGGGTTTAGCGTTTAGGCCTAAAGACTTAGAGTTTTGGGTTTATGGTTTTGATTTAGGGTTTAGGGTTTAGTCCCTAAGATGAGAGTTTAGGATTATATTTTAGGCCCTAAGGTTTCTAGTTTAGAGTTTAAGATTTATGGTTGGGTGTAGGGTTTAGGCCCTAAATTTTAGGGTTTAGGATTTAGTCCCTAAATTTAAAGTTTAGGATTTAGGGATTTAGGTCCTAAGGTTTAAGGTTTAAGATTTATGATTTTGGCCATAAGATTTATGATTTAGGGTTTAGATCCTAAGATTATGGTTTATGATTTATGATTTAGGTTTTAGAGTTTAGGCCCTAAGATTTAAAATTTATGTTTTATGGTTTAGCATTTAGGCCCTAAGACTTAGAGTTTTGGGTTTATGGTTTATGTTGTAGGGTTTATGCCCCAGGGTTTAGGATTTAGCTCTATGGTTTAAGGTTTAGGGTTTAGACCTTAAGGTTTGGGGTTAATGGTTTAGGTCCTAAGGTTAGGGTTTTGGAATTAGGGTTTATGGTTAGGCCCAAAGGTTTAGAGTTTACGGTTTAGGCCCTAAGGTTCAAGGTTTAGAGATTTGGGTTTAAGGTTAGGCCCAAAGTTTGGGTTTATGACTTAAGTTTTTTTTAAATGACCCTTGAGGTGGGTCAGGGCTTAGCAACACCCCCATGCTTTATCATTAATAAAACAAAAACAAGGGAAATACAAGGAGGGGACATAAACCTTACCTCCAATCCTATGGTGGTTCATAAATCAGATATCCTACTAAGGACGGCCAACTTATCCCCGATACTAGAAAATAAACCTAGATCAACTGTGTGCACCTAGAAGAGAGGACTCTTCTCAATGCAAGTAATATAGGAAAGCGATAAATGAGGGAGACTCTCCCTTTACAAAGCAAAAAGAAAAAAGCAAAAAGCAAAAAGCAAAAGGGAATCTTCACATGAACCATATGGTAAGTTGTCGGATCAAGGTGGTTCTCTAATATTCATATGTCTTCTTCTAAAATTTGACATCTCACTCTTGTCCAGCATATAGTATCCTCTAGCTTCCTTTGGTAGCTAGTGGACATGGAAGTAATGTTGAGGTACTTCACTGTTATGGCTAGTTTTAGATAAAACATCAGCTATAAAGTTAGTCTCTCTAAAGGTGTGATTACATGAAAAGGATTGGAATTGATCACATGTTCTCTTAAGGTTAGCTACAACATGCTGCAAATTCCAAGGTGGAGCAACTTCTTGTTTTATCCAGTGAACCACTAACTCCGAGTCTACTTCCAAAATCACCTGGTTGAAACCATTAATTAGACACCAAGATAGACCCCATTGAGTAGCTTCAATCTCTGTTTGGTGGTTGGTACCATGACCTAGTGGAGTAGCATAAGCATAAATTAAATCATTGAGCAACTTTAATATCTATTTGGTTGTTGGTACCATGGCCTAGTGGAGTAGCACAAACATAGATTAAATCACCTTGGGCATCTCTAACAATACCACCAACCCCTATCTTTCCTGGGTTGTCTAATGCACTACCATCAGAGTTGATTTTAACCACATTTGTAGGTGGCTTAAACCAATTTACCTTTGTAATTTTGAAATCATGGAAGCAATTTCCTGCAAACTGTATCAACTCAGGCCACTTGGATGGCCATTTGATGTAAGGAGAGTTGATGAGTAGGAGATTGTTGATGTCTTTAAGCACCAAGTGTATCACTCTAGTCATATTAGATTTGTTTCCTTCATATTTGCAAATGAGTCAGGTTTGATTGAAGATATAGACCCCGCTGCTGAAGATTCTGTAGATTATGAGTCTATGGAGGGGCCTCAATTGGGTCACAGTATGATGAGGGTGAGGTGAACTCAGACAGGGTTGAGGTTAATGCTCTATTTCAACAAGAAAAAGGGAATCCTGTGTATAAAGAAGCTGATTCAAGAGGTCATTTTCAGGCAGTAATTCATACCATGAGTCAGGTGCAGCAGTATCAAAAATATTATGTTGGAAGGTCAACAAAATAAAGAGAACTCTAATTTTGTTTTACATCAGTCTGATGGGGTAGGTGAAGGGATTCATATCGAAACAATATTGAAAAACAAGGGCTAAATAAAAAAGCTTTAGAGCAGATGAGTTCAGAAGAAAAGAAGCTAATATAAAAAGATAGGAAAAATTAGCTATTGAGGAAAAAAAGAAGGAAAAACAACAATATTTAGCCCAGAAAAAAGGAAGAAGACCAACTAGTTCAAAGGAAAAATGCACCATCAATAGAATCTCTTAGACTACTGATAATGCCCATGATCCTCTAGAAGAGTACAAAGTGGTTCATTATGAAGATGAATTGGATAAAGATATGCTACTTGTGAATGATCAAGAAGAAGCTTAATTAGAGTTTAGGCACTTAGGTTTAGGCACTAAGGTTAGGGCTTAGCATTTAGGTTTTAGGGTTTAGGTCCTAATGTTTTGAGGTTTAGGTTTAGGACCTAAGCTTTAGGGTTTAGAGTTTATGATTTAGGACCTAAGGTTTATAATTTAGGATTTAGGGTTTCGATTTTTGGGTCTAGCCTCTAAGGTTTAGAGTTTAGTTTTTAGGGTTTATGCCATAAGGTTTAGGGGTTAGTGTTTAGGGTTTGACCTAATGGTTTTGGGTTTAGGGTTTATACCCTATGGTTTGGGGTTTTGGATTAGGCCCTAAGGTTTAAGGTTTAGTGTTTAGGTTTAGGTTGAGGTCCTAAGGTTTAGAGTTTAGGTCCTAAGATTTAGGGTTTAGAGTTTACAACTTAGAGTTTAGTCCCTAAGGTGTAGGGTGTAGGGTTTAGCCCCTAAGGTTTAGGGTTATGGGTTTAGGGTTTAAGGTTTCATATTTGTGATTTAGGTTTTAGGGTTTAGGCCATAAGGTTTAGGATTTAGGGTTTAGGACCTAATGTTTAGGGTTTATGATATATGGTTAAGGATTTAGGGTTTAGAGTTTTGGGTTTATGGTTTAGGATTTAGGGTTTAGGCTCCGAGGTTTATGGTTTAGGGATAAGGGTTTAGGCCCTAAGGTTTAAACACATGTTTTGATGGTATCTCAAATTCTAGTAGTTCCTTAAAAGATAGAGGTTTGGTTAACATCGTCTTGATTCCTTTTAATTATATTTCACTTATTTTCGTAAAAGAAAGGGACTCCTTAGGTATCCCATCAGATTGGGGGGGGGGCGGGGGATTCAATCCAGTTTTGGGTCAAATCTCTCACTCTTTATTGCACATATTTTTTAAAACCGAGAAAAATATGAAGGTTGGCCTGTACTCTGAGTTGTAGCAGCAATTATTGAATTTTTGTTTCTTTTTCTCCCTTCTTTTATTTGATTAATATTTCTATTACTTTTCTTCAAACTTTGAGGATGTCTAGTTGGGTATACTGTCTTTAAACTACATTTATGTAGGTCAATGATGGAAAATTGCGTACCGCCGGTGAGTATGTGACTTTTTGGCCGTTAGGATAAGAGCTTTGTACCTTCGTCTCACCTGGACTGTAATCGACGACTATTTTTGAGCTTATGAGATGTGTTCCTTCTGTTGAGTATTTTGGCATCTATTGAAGAAATTTATGTATAATTTTTTTGCAGGGTAGAGAGATGGAATAAGTTATGTGGGTATTAGTTATACATGAATTCAAAATTATAAAATTGCATATTTACCCCCTTCTTTTTTTCCATAAGGGTAGCTTAGTTTAGGAACAAATTACGTAGGGACCTAGTACTATATGAATTAACACTAGTTGAGTTATAGATATAATATATAAAAATTAATAAGCAATTATAATATATAGTTTAAAATATTTATATCCTTAAATAATAAAAAAATATTCTTGCTAGAATTAACAAAGTAGCATTTTAGGAAGCAACAATCACCGCTTAGGTTGTTTTCTCCTTTCTCTTTGACAACACTCTTTCAATTCTCCCCATTATTGATAATGTCTCCGACTTTTATAAGGTACCAGATTCTTTAATTCACTTTTAATTTTTCCTGTGTATTTAACTTGATTCAAGATTAGAAAAAAAATAAATTTAATCAATATCGTAATTACTTGATTTTTGTTTGGGCCATGTATATAATTAATTTATAACAAATCCAACTTTCAATACGAAATAATTCATGTATTATTATTCCTACATAACTAATACATGCATAACTAATACCTACACAACTTATTCTGCATAACTAATACCTGCATAACTTATTCCTACATAACTAATACCTGCATAACTAGAACCATTAACCAAACGACCCTTAGAGTTTAGGATTAAGGTTTGGGGTTTGGGGTTTATGGTTTAGGGATAAGGGTTTAGGATTTAGGCCTTAATATTTTGGGTTTATTGTTAAGGATTTAGGGTTTAGGCCCTCTTAGTTTAGGGTTTAGGATTTATGGTTTAGGCCCTATGGTTTAGGGTTTAGGGTTTAGTCCCAAAAGTTTAGGATTTAGGGTTTAAGCCCTAAGGTTTAGGGTTTAGGGATTAGGATTTATGGTTTACGCTTAAGGATTTAGTTCCTAAGGTTTGGAGTTTAGGGTTTAAGGTTAAGGCCCAAGGGTTTAGGATTTAGGATTTGGGCCCAAAGGTTTAAGGTTTCGAGTGTAAGGTTTAAATTTTAGGCCCTAATTTTAGGGTTTAGGCCCTATGAGCTAGTGTTTAGGGTTTAGGACTTAGAACTCATGGTTTAGAGTTTAGACCATAAGGTTTCGGGTTGAGAGTTTATGGTTTAGAATTTAGGGTTTAGTCCCTAGGGTGTACGATTTAGAGTTTAGTCCCAAAGGTTAAAGTTTAGCATTTAGAGTTTAGGGTTTATGGTTTAGGCCCTAAGGTTTAGGGTATAGAATTTATGTTTTAGGCTATAAGGTTTAGGGTTTAGGCCCTAAAGTTTACAATTTATTGTTTAGGGTTTCATGTTTATGGTTTACATTTTAGGGTTTAGGGTTTAAGGTTTATATGGTTTATGGTTTCGGGGTTAGGCCCTAAGGTTTACATTGTAGAATTTATGGTTTAGGCTTTAGGGTCTAAGTCCTAAGGTTTAGGGTGTAGGGTTTAAACAATTAGGTTTAGTGTTTAGGAACTGATAAGGTGTGTTCTGAAACACCAAAGCTATCAAAGATACTTCATCCAATACTAAGAATCATCGATCATTCAATAGTAATATAACCCAACTAGTGAGTTGGGGTCGAGTCCCAAGGGAGCAGTTCGTACTCAAGAATCAATAGAAAAGCATAAATATGCTCAAGTCAATCATAGATAAAAATATTTAAGAAGAAAAATATAATTCAAGTTTGGGGTGACATAAGTGTCAAATATCAAAAGGGGGGGGGTTTGTATTCAATTATCAACTAAAACAACAAATAACACGAAAATACAAATATGGAGACGAGATTCTTGGGATGTGATTGGATTATGGGCTAAGGTAAACAACCGGGTAATTGCAATTAATAGCAAACAAATGCAAATCAGTGAATAAGCTAGACTTTAGTGGGGGTAAGCTTTCTCTCGAACAATTTACCCCGAATCAAATTGGTTTCTCTCGAACACCAATAAGCAGCAATGATGCACAACCTTCGCTTTAATCCATTCATTCTCTCGAGTTGAATGTGTGGAAAAGGTTTAGGATTCACTCTCTCGAGCTGAACCCATGACAACCCAATACCCACAGACCATCGATTCAATAATTTTGGTTTTTAAACCTCTCTTTCTCGCAAGCCAAAAACACGAAGTTAAGATTGTATTTGCAACTACAACCCATTAAATTCACCCACAATTACTGAACGGAATCACTTTTAAACAACAAATGAACTATCAATTAATAATACCCAACAGCTAAATCAACCCATAATCAAATAATCACACCCCAAGAATTGGGGTTTTAGTTAGACATAGTAAAAAGGTAAAAATCTTTACCAAGTTGTGTTTCCATCAACTGGGTAGGATTGATATAGTCTTTACAAAGGTCTAAGATGAAGAATCTTCAACACCCACTTCCAATTTCTTAGAAATGGAAATCTTTAAATCTTCAAAGCTAACGAAATATTGTCTCTCTCTTCAGTTCTAAGCTCTAAACTTCAAAAACTGAATAATAATATGATTCAACAAAAAATCCGTTCATATCATATACTAACCTAAAAATTTAAACAAGTATTTATAGTTGACAAAAAATGTGCTGCGAAGGTCCAATCGGCGCAGTTAGTCGGGATCGCTGATCCAATCAGCGATCCACCCTTTGGTCATTTTCATCGCCATTTTGCTTTTGCCTTCAGCATCTTCAGGTTCTGTAACTCTGGGCGATATGGCACTGCATCACGGAACCTATTGGCGACTTGCCGACTGCTCCTTTTTCTCGCCGACTGCTCCTTTATCTCGCCGACTAGATTTTCTCCTTCAGGGCTTGTCACTCTGAAACATTAGGCGAGAGACCTTGGCCGTTTGGCGACTCGCCTAATCGTTTAGGCGATACTCAGGCCTTCTTTCCTTCGTTCTTTCTGCTGCCTTGTTCCTTTTTGCTCAATAGTGTCCATGCTTTCTTCCTCAATCCAAATACCTAAAATTCAAGGATTTACATCAGTTATTGGCACAAAATATGCATTTGAGGACACTAAGTCTATTAAAATAAACCCCTAAATACGTCCAAATCATGGACTCATCAACACCCCCAACTTAAACTTTTTCTTCTCCTCAAGTAAAACTCAAGTCCAGCAGTTCAAAAAGGATGTCTCAAACAGTACTACACAAGACTCAATCATGAATGCACACAACAAGACTCAACTTACTCATGCAATGATAAATTGTGCACTTAAAGACTCAAGTTGTGACTCACCATTACCAAAGAATCTCAAGCTCACATTACTTGCTTCAAATGCAAGTTCAAGCTCAACAAAGGTGATCAAATGCCCTCACACAAAGAATGATTCCATATTCACACATAATGGCTCAACAATTTAAAGTTCCAGAATCAAATGCAATGCTCACACTCACAAAGATGAACACAATGTATGATTTCACCCATAGGTTTTCCCATATTTTCCAATCAACATTTGTTTCAGCTCACTCAAGATAAAAAGGTCTTTTCAAGGCTTGTAATGGGGCTGAGTGCAAAGGTATGGTCAATTAGGCTCATTGGTTGTAGTCCTCATGAAATGTGGTGTGAACAACACTTCCTTTCCTTTTCTTCATCATTTTTCATTTGTGCTCACAAGTCATCCCATTATTCACTTTCCATGGACTGTTGGAAACCCCATTTCTTTTTGCATTCTTAAAACTTTATTCCGCAACTTTTTCTTTCTTTTTCCTTTTCATTCTTTTCTTCTTTTTCATCTTTTTTGTATGGATGGGTTCCATTTTTCTCAAAACATGGGTAAAAGGGGACTTTCTTGCACTTCTTAATTTACCTTCTCTTTTCACCACAACCCCAACTTAGGCTTTTGGCCTAAGTTGGCTATTCAAACAAACCACAAATCATGAGGATCAAGAAAGGTAACAATGTCATCAAGTTTCTCCCAAGAAAAGGTTAAGGCTCAAAGGGTGCTCAAGCGGGGTTCACACACTCACAAGGTAGGCCACAAAAAGAGGTATAATGTCAAATTGGTTCACACTCTTTAAAGTTTCCTAAGATCATCTCAAGAGTTCACATCACTTAGTCAACCAGACCAATGAGGTAAATTCTAGGTGTCATCACACATGGTTCACGGTAAGCTCATCACACAAGGCATTGACACCAAAGTCAAACAAGACTCCACACTTTTGCTAGTGTGCAGTGTTCATCACAAGAGACTCAATTCGATACTTGGCTAGTCACAACGAGATGCAAAGAGTTCACATATTGTCTATGCAACTTCATTTGTCCTCATCGTAGCTGCACATTCATTTTTGTTCGCTAATGAGCACTATTCAAGTCATCGGTATTGATCAAAACCGATACTCAAATTTGCAAAAGAACAACCACAATCAACACAAACAAGAGGTGGCAAAATTTTCAGGAAGGGTCAAAAATCATTTACAATTAAAAACACGGAGCCACAAGCTCAAATCTTCCACAAAAAGTAGTGTACACCACAATTTCAGCTCAAACCCAAATATATAAACAAAACATCAATATTCACAAAATATCACATAAAAGGTGGGCCTCATCCCACCACAAATAAAGTCATTTGTCCTCAAATGCAAACAAAAATATACAAAAGTTAAAATAAAGTAAGACAGAGAGGGAGGTAAAGAGGGGATCCTGTCTACACAATCGCTCCATCTGTCTGGGCATCAATACCCGGTGCATCAGTCTGGACTTGGGCATCAGTGCCCGTAGTCACCTCAGAATGAACAGTAGTTGCACTGGGAGCAGCCAAGGGAGTATCTGCTAAGGAATCCTGCACATCAGCGTCTACCATGGCCTCTTCAGTCTCAGTCAGGCCCTCATATGAAGCTTCGTCAGCCACCTCAAGCAACTCCTCATCAGTCTCTGCCTCAGATTCAGGATCAGCTATCTGCTCAACTCTAACCTCATCTTCGGTGGTAGTCGGAGGCATATTTGTCTTATATGAGATCTCTACCATCCCGAAGATCATGGACATGTCGGTGGATTTTATTTGATCCACACCGCTTCGCAACACATCTATAGCGGCCTTTAAGGCCGTCACCTCCTCAGTGGCCCCTTTGCTATGCTCGCACACCGCTATCCTCGCCGTAAGGGCATCAATGACATCACTCAATGGTGTCACAACATCAACCAGGGCAGTCTGAATCATGCCCGGAATGGAGGCCTCGAGTCTGGCAGCCCGATGATTAGTAGAATGGGCAAGCTGCCCCATCCAGAGTAATGAAGCCTGAGTGATCGGGGCTCGGGAGATAGCAACAACAACCGGTCTAGGAGGCAGTGCAGCAATAGAAGAACTAAGAACATCAGAATGTACAACACAAGAGGTACCTAAAGGCCTATGGGCCGGAGTAGGCAATGATGCCTCTGCAGGTAGTGAATTTGTATCCACAATTGGGGATGAATCCACCGGGGCTGCCTTCTTTTTCTTCTTAGCATGGTCCTTTATATATCCAACCTCAATTCTCTGGATATCAGTAGAGGATGTGGGAATCACTTCCACATCCTTCTTTGCATCTCTAGGTACCCGAGCCCGTTTGCACAACTTAGTGATCAAGATTGGGAAAGGAAGAGAGGTTTGGCGCTGCTTGGCTCGCATGAGCATTTCCTTTGCGATGATTATCCCCAAATTCAGCCTTGACCCTTAAATGAGGCAGCCCAGACATGCTTCTTTGGCGTGGCGGGGAATAGACTCATTTTGGGAGGGCATGAGTGTGCTGCTGATGAAACCAAACCAATACCTCGTTGCCACATTGAGATCCTTCTTTTTCAATCGCTGCCCCAAATTCAAGCCACTTTAGGAGTGTTGTCTGATATCAATGGAGATAACCACTTCTTCATGTTTTCCAGAGTCGTGGTCCTGATCTTGTGGTGACAATCATCCTCCAATCTTGTAGTGCATTCCAATACTGCATTGATGGCAGTAAAATCACATCGTACTTTCTTTAACAACCACATAGTCAATCAGCTTGAATTTAGCTGCCAGCTTCTTCTCTTGTGGTAACAATGTGCTGTAGGCATTGTAGAACTCTCAGACCCAAGTTGGAATGTACGGGCCACGGGGTTTGGTGAAAAGATGGATTTTATGAGACTTTAGACATCTCATAATCTTTGGGTACCTGTTAATCACCCCATCAGTGGACATGCGCTTCTCCTTAACAATCATCCTCAGCCCTTCAGTCTTTAGTCTGTTCATCGACTTGGGAAGAGGACCCTCCACATGAGGGGCTAAGACTACAGCCTACTCTGGAGCTGGAGGAGGAGGAGTAATGGGCTGAGGATTCCTGATCCTAGACAGATCATTTATTCTTTTAGATCGTAGATCTGCCCTCTGCGTTGCTACTTGTTCATCTTCCTCAGAAGCTACAGACTGTTGCTCCTGGTGCTCAACCTCACTTTCAGAAGTAGTGAGGTGGGTGGCATAGATGCCGTCACTATCGAAGCTGACTTCCGGTGACGCAAGTGCCTTTTCTTTGCCTTTGCGTTTCCCACCAGTTGTGGGAAGTTTAGTGGCCTTGACCCTGGATGCAACTGCATCCTCATTGAGTGCAATCCCCTTTGTTTTCCTTTGAGGTGGCATGCTTCTTCCTGCAACTTTAGGTCTAGCCATGTCTGCAAAACATCGGGAAAAAGTTAGATATAACTCAATCAAATTCACAGAAAAACAATTGCAGACAGACTCGCCGAATCACTTTGGCGAGCTAGATCGGGCTCGTCGAAAGGATTGGATCTAAGCTTATGGCAAGTCGGTGATGGGAGAGACCTTTCGGCGAATTGCCGACAACTTTCGGTGAGCAAGGGCTAGCCCGCCGAAAGTTACAGTGCAAAAAGGACTTAGGGGTGCAGACAAAAGGCAATCAAGAAGTCTTTCAGAGAGTCGCCGAGTACCTTCGGCGACCTCAGGCTTCTAGCCGAAAGTTACAGAGCCCAACAACACATTAAGCATGAAATTAAAGGTGAGATGGGGACTTTCGGTGAACCGTCGAGTGGTTCGGCGATCTCGACCCAGCTTGCTAAATGACCCAACGTACTTACTTTCAACCTAACTTCTCGAATTCAACCTCGCAACCCTTGAAAACAAAATCAAAGCATGAAATAGTCAAATTAAAGCAAGACCCATAACACCCATTACCTCGGAATACTCAGACTTCTCCCGGTTTTACCAAATTTGGCCAATTAATGACTTTTTCCCTTAAGAATGACGTCACCCGTTCTATCATTGGGCAAATTACGTCGTTTGGCACAAATACGGGCTACTCAGACTTCACCCAACTAAACTAAACACATGCAAGCAAAACCCTACAAAATTTAACTCATTTTAAAGCACAAGAATACGAGATCTCAACACTCAAAACATTACGGGCAAGATTATCAAATAAAATCAGGCATTTAAACATACTAATCCTATCAGAGAGGCCCAACACACTTCAACAAGATAATAACATTTGCAAATGAGTACAATTTCTAAAAATAAACATGGGGTTTGGAAAACCAACCTTTTATGCCGAATAATAAAAACTGAAATGCTAGGCGGCAAAGTAATCCCAATTTCGAGAACAAATCAATGACTAAAACACTTAGAGAATACAAAAATAATGAATATACTAAATAGGTGTGAGTTTGGGAGGACTAAAAGTGAGGGAAAGTGAAGATTTTGAAAGTTTAAACCTATGGCCTTTTAAAAACCATCCAGTTCTCGCCCATTCGACGACATTAGTCATGCTCGCCGAACCACTCGGTGAAACGCCGAGTGGTCACTTACCTCGCTGAGTATTACAAGACTTTTGGTTAATCTGGTGATCCAAACGGCGGACAAAATCGCGATCGCCGACCCGATCGCCAACCTGGTCGGCGATTCACCAATAATTTACTGGGCTCGCCGAGTTTTACAGACTATACTTTGAAGTTGTTTTGAGTCCAACAACTGTCTAGGTCGGGGTCGCCGACTTCTTCGGTGATGCACCAATTGGACCTTTAGTTCGCCAATTTGTACTTTTCAAACACTTTCCACACTTTAACCTGCACAATCAACACACCATTATTTAAAACTTAAAAACAAAGAAAATAAAACTTGGGTTGCCTCCCAAGCAGCGCCTTAGTTAACGTCGTGGCACGACGCAAGTCCACCTTCAAACCTTATTCATTGGGTTGGCCATAATATCACTAGGCAACCCCCCTTGTTGTCTCGGGTTCAGATGAGATGAGATATGACACATTTGGGTCTCCAACTGCTTGATCGACACGGAATGGGAGATGACAGTCTGGTTAAGGGTAGACACATCTTCTTTCATTTCTTTCAAAATCTTGTCATACCCTTCAACTTTGTTGAGGATACGAGAAAGCATATCCTCAGACCGACCACCTTCCGAATCCTTTGGCTTTTGGCGCTCGTGGGGAGGTGCATACCTATCCTTCTCACCATCCTTCCAATTTGGATTACGGTCCTTCCATTCACGATCTCGATCTTTCCAACCTTGGTTAACACCCTGCCTCGGGTAGTTTGAACGATAACCACCACCTTGGTTGTCTAGGAAATTCACCTCTTCATTATACAAGGCCTCAAACTTGGACTCATCTGGATTAGCACACCCGACACCCACAACATTGATATTTCGAGCACCAGCTCCCATGACATTTTTAGACAAAATGTCAAGTTGTGTCATCATCTTGGCCATGTTCTGGTCCCTCTCTTGGTCTTTATCCATATGCACTTTGGTTAGTTTAAACGTGATAGGGGAGGTCTGGTCTTCACGGGTATATCACACCCTGTATATGGTAGTCATGCCATCCAAGAGCTGACCTGCTATCACATAAGGTTGCTGCATCAAACCTCCCGGAGAAAGTTGGTCAGCAACACCCTTATTTACCGAGTCAAGACTCTGGTAAAAATACTACATCAACACGTTATCAGGCAAGCCATGGGTTGGGCATTAAAGCACCACCTTCTTGAATCACAGCTAAGTTTCACGAATCGGCTCGCCTTCTAGACGCTTGAAGCTTTGAATGCTGTCTCGAAGAGTCATCATCTTCGAGGGAGGGAAAAATTGCACTTGAAATGCAGTAACCAGTCACGAAGTGATTGATTCACGTGGCATTTCAGCCAACCACTTGCACACCTCTCCCATCAAAGAGAACAAGAACAACCTCACCCGAACCGACTCTTGGGAGATATTCTTGAAGGAAAATGGTTCACATACATCCACAAAATTTCTAATATGCTCATGAGGATCCTCATGATCCAAACCACTGAAAAGCCCCTTTAGTTGCAAGAGTTACAATATAGTACTCGTGATGTGGAACACTGCATTCCCTTCGTCGGAGGCAAGTGAATGACACCAATACCACCCATGAGATGGAGGTCATTAGCATGAGGCTCGTTGACTTCATTGAGGTTTCTGATGTCATCTTGATGGCCTACTTTGCTGCCATTGTTGTCGTTCACACTCATACTTCCTGCTTTCAACTCACAAACAAGCAAAACAAAACTAAAAGTTAAGTAAGTATCAGTATAACTAACAAGAACAAAATTTAAATTAACTAAAAATTCTCAAGTAACACCACTCCCCGGCATTGGTGCCATTTTGATAAGGTGTGTTCTGAAACACCAAACGCTATCAAAGATACTTCATCCAATACTAAGCATTAGCGATCGTTCAATAGTAATATAACCCAACTAGTGAGTTGGGGTTGAGTCCCAAGGGAGCAGTTCGTACTTAAGAATCAATAGAAAAGTATAAATATGCTCAAGTCAATCATAGCAAAAAAGATTTGCGAAAAAAACATAATTCAAGTTTGGGGTGACACAAGTGTCAAATATTAAAGGGGGGGTTTTGTATTCAATTATCAACTAAAACAGAAAATAACACGAAAATATGAATATGTAGATGAGATTCTTGGGATGTGATTGGATTATGGGCTAAGGTAAACAACTGGGTAATTGCAATTAATAGTAAACAATTGCAAATCAGTGAATAAGCTAGACTTTAGTGGGGGTAAGCTTTCTCTCAAACAATTTACCCCGAATCAGGTTTCTCTCAAACACCAATAAGCAACAATGAAGCACAACCTTCGCTTTAGTCCACTCACTCTCTCAAGCTGAATGTGTGGAAAAGGGAGGATTTACTCTCTTGAGCTGAACCCATGACAACCCAATATCCACAGACCATCGATTCAGTAATTTTGGTTTTAAAACCTCTCTCTCGAGCAAGCCAAAACATGAAGTTAAGATTGTATTTGCAACTACAACCCATTAAATTCAACCATAATTACTGAACAAAATCACTTTTAAACAACAAATAAACTATCAATTAACAATACCCAGCAGTTAAATCAACCCATAATCACACCCTACGAATTGGGGTTTTAGCTAGACATAGTAAAAAGGTAAAAATCATTACCAAGTTGTGTTTCCATCAACTGGGTAGGATTGATATACTCTTTACAAAGGTCTAAGATGAAAAATCTTCAACATCCACTTCCAATTTCTTAGAAATGGAAATCTTCAAATCTTCAAAGCTAAGGAAATATTGTCTCTCTTCAGTTCTAAGCTCTAAACTTCAAAAAATGAATAATAATATGATTCAACAAAAAATCCTTTTATATCAGATACTAAGCTAAAAACATAAACAAGTATTTATAGTTGTCAAAAAGTGTGTTGCGAATGTCCAGTTGGCGCAATTAGTCGGGATCGCCGATCCAATTGGCGATCTGCCCTTTGGTCATTTTCATCGCCGCTTTGCTTTTTGCCTTCAGCATCTTCAGGTTCTATAACTTTGGGCGATATGGCATTGCATCACGGAACCTATTGGCGACTCGTCGACTGCTCCTTTCTCTCGCCGACTAGATTTTATCCTTCAGGGCTTGGCACTCTGAGACATTAGATGAGACTCTGGCCGTTCGGCGGTTCGCCTAATGGGTTAGGCGATTCTCATGCCTTTTTTCTTCGTTCTTTCAGTTGCCTTGTTCCTTTTTGCTCAATAGTGTCCATGCTTTGTTCCTCAATCTAAATACCTGAAATTTAAAGATTTACATCAGTTATTGGCATAAAATATGAATTTGAGAACACTTAATCTTTTAAAATAAAGCCCTAAATGAGTCCAAATCATGGACTCATCAGACACTTAGATTGAGGGTTTAGGATTTAGGATCTAGGTTTTAGAGTTTAAGGTATAGGGTTTCGAGTTTAGGGTTTAGGCCCTAAGGCTTAGGCTGGTCTATCTTAGTTTTTGATTCGTAGTTTGTGGCTTCTTTGTTTTTGTTTAAATAATTGTGATATGGATTGATGATGCCCAATGATGGATAGATTGACGACTTCTTAAGGGTAAATCATCGATTGCTTGTGAGTGTTTGATTGGTGTTGGATGTGGTGAGATCTGAGTAGGGTTTAGGGTTTAGGCCCTAAGGTTTACAATTTATTATTAATAGTTTATGGTTTAGGGTTTCGTGTTTATGGTTTAGATTTTAGGGTTTAGACCCTACGGTTTAGGGTTTAGGCCCTACAATTTAGGGTTTAGGGTTTATGATTTATGGCTTATGGTTTAGGGTTTAGGCCCTAAGGTTTAAAGTTTATGGTTTGGGCTTTAGGGTTTAGGTTCTAAGGTTTAGGGTGTAGGGTTTAAGCCATCAGGTTAAAATTTAGGGTTTATGGTATATGGTATATGTTTTAGGATTTAGGCACTTAGGTTTAGGGTTTCAGATTTAGGACCTAAGTTTTAGAGTTTAGGGTATAGGGTTTTGAGTTTAGGCCCTAAGGTTTAGGGTGGTCTATCTTAGTTTTTGATTTGTAGTTTGTGGCTTCTTTGTTTTTGTTTAAATAACTGAGATATGGATTGATGATGCCCGATGATGGATAGATTAATGACTTTCTCAAGGGTAAATCATCAATTGCTTGTGAGTGTTTGATTGGTGTTGGATGTGGTGAAGTCTGAGTAGGGTTTAGGGTTTAGAGATTAGGGTTTAGGGTTAGGCCGGTAGGTTTAGGGTTAATCCCCTAAGGTTTATGGTTTGGTTAGGCCCTAATGTTATGTACCGACCCGAGAGCACCCCCTAGCCGTTACATGCGTATTCGACCTCTCGAAGGTCTTATACAAGCCTTAGCATTCATTCATCGCATATATCATAAAAATCACTAAGAATTTAAAACTTTTATTCAATAAAACCATAAAACTTCAAGAGTCATCAACATTTGAAAACATCAATACGCAAGCGGAAATACTAAGTCTCTTTAGCCAATCTTAGACAAGAACTTAAAACGTACTAAGGGACACGACCCTTTACAAATGAAATGAAAACTTAAGTGTCTATTACAATGACTAAGAAACTTCTAAACATAGTCCTCGAATCTTGAGGACATACCAAAGACTTGGAAGAGTGAAGCAATCCAAGCAACTCCAAAGCACAATCTCATCCTAGTTACCACAACCTACACTTGTAGTAAAATA
>JAJOOS010018481.1:0-11487 GCA_029582725.1 Solanum chiquidenum | reverse complement strand
CTAGACAACATAAGTCACACAATCAACCCTTGAACTGTTTTTGGTTCTCATTGTTTTGTTCGTTTCAGCCATGAACACGTCTTGGTTTATAAGTGCGTAGAGAACTGGCCTTACCGGATTCTCCTTGAAGCGACTTACACTTCACACTTACATAGATGATTTGTAAATGTGTTATCCTGTAGATACATCATTTGATATACCCTGTATCAAACTTAGAAATCATTAAAAAGTCATAATACCTTTATCCTTGTTACTGAACATTGTCTTATCATTAGAATGGACCATAAAAAAATATTTTGACAATGTTGAACCGTCATCAATGACTTTGTTTGATCTCCTTGAACCTAGACCTTGGGATCTCCAGTCTTCTAGGTAGAGTTACCGCCACAATGACTTGTCCTTGGCCATAGTCTCATTCCCTTGGATAATCTATCAACTTCCTATCTAGTTAGGCCTTTTATAAGTGGATCTGTCACATTATCCTTTGACTTTACATAGTCAATTATGATAATTTCACTAGAGAGTAGTTCTCTAACGATATTATATCTACGTCATAAATGACAAGACTTTCTGTTATACATCATGCTCCATGCCCTACCTATTGCAAATTTAACTCTCATAGGGTATGCATACTTGAGCTAAAAGGTTTGGGCCAAAAATCTTTCAAGAAATTTTGGAGTCATTCAACTTCTTCATCGGCCTTATCTAGAGTGATAAACTCATATTTCATAGTAGAGCGAGCGATACATTTCTGTTTGGAAGATTTCCTAGAGACTGCTCCTTCACCAAGAGTAAATACATATCCAATCGTGGATTTTATTTCATTTGACCTGGTGATTCAATTTGCATCACTATATTCTTCCAATACTGTTGAATATTAGTTATAATGAAAAACAATAGTTTTTAAGTATGTTTTAAATACTCCAAAACTTTTTTTCATTGTCATCTAATGAGTTTGATTGAGTTTACTTATGAACCGTCTCAGTTTACTAATAGCACATGCTATATCTGATCGCATACACTTCATGATATATATCATATTTCTCAATACTCTAGCATAATCCATTTGTGAGTCACGTTTGCCTTCATCTTTTGAAGTACAAAGCTCACATTTATTGGAGTCTTAATAATATTGAAATCCAAATACTTGAACTTGTCAAGTACCTTTTCAATCACATCAGTAACTTCAATGTCTTTCATATCGAAGTTACTTTCTAGCATATGCTTAGTAGCATTTATATCAGAAATGTCTCTTTTGATGATCAACATGTCATCAACATAAAAACAAACAATGACCTTGTGAAAAAACATTTATCACATTCATTAATGTTGAATTCATTTGCCAACATAGTTTGGTCAAACTTCGCATGTCATTATTTGAGCGCTTAGTACACAAAGTGTCTTAACAAGTTTACAGACTTTTTTTTCTTTACCAGGAACCACAAAACCCTCGGGTTGTTCCATGTAAATTTCTTCCTCCAATTCTCCATTTTTAAAAAAAATGTTTTCACATTCATTTTGACGAATTTGAAGGCCATATACCGCAACTAGAGCAATTAACATCTGAATTGATGTAATCCTAGTTCGTGGCTATTATGTGTCAAACAAGGCTTTTTTTATTGTCTAAAGCCTATGACAACAAGTTTTGCTTTGTATTTTCCAATAGTTTAATCAACTTATTCTTTTCCTTTTGTAGATCCACTTTGAACCCAAAGGTTTATTTCTTGGAGGAAGATCAACCAACTCTCAAGTGTGGTTGCTCAAGATTGAATCTATCCTATTATTGACATCCTCTTTCCAAATAGGATGAGTCCACAGAAGACATATCTTCTTCGACTATATGGACTCATTTTCAAGAAGAAATGTAACAAAATAAAACCCGGAAGAAGTAATTTGTCTATTGGCATTTACTATGCCTCTGAATCTCTTTATTAAGTGCATTCTCCTTTGGTTCTTTCCAAGGTCGTTTAGACCCTTCACTTGACTATCCGACGGTTCGGACTTATGAAACATAAATCGACATGCTTTACTATTTGTAGCATATCCAATGAACATACAATCCAAAGTCTTAGGTCCTATTTTGACCCATTTGGGAATAGTTTCCTCATTTCCATTTCTCATATGAAATAGACTGTATTGGAAATTGTTTGATCACTATTGCTTGTATAAACTTTAAGGAGGACAAACAATTCTCTATCAGGATACAACAAAGTCTGAACAAACACAACTTTTTGTTGCTCCCTTTCTTAACAAACAAAACTTTTTGTTTCTCTCTTTCTAAACATACAAACTTTTTGTTGTTCTCTTTTGCTATAATGATAGCACCCCCCACAAATTTTGTGGTAAACCTGAACTTATAAATAGGACATTCAACATTTCCTTCAAAGTTTGATTTTTTCCTATCAACAATTTCATTAGATTGAGGTGAGAATGTGCAGTAATTTGATGGATGATTCCATTTTTCAAATATATTTCTGCAAAAGAAAATTCATATTCTCCACACCTACCACTTCTACTCATGACAATCTTTTATCCAACTGATTTTCAACTTCAGTTTTATATTGCCTATATGTTTATATTGCTTCATCCTTACAATTCAGCAAATAAACATAACAATATCTAGTGCAATTGTCAATAAATTTATGAAACACTTTTTCCCACCACGAGATGGTGTTGACTTCATATCACAAATGTCGGTGTAAATCAATTCTAAGGTATTAAAATTCCTTTCAACAACACATACTTGACATTTTGATTTATTGCACTAGAAGTTAGGCAAAACTTCTAAGTTGATCAGTTTTTGCAAGGTTTTGTAATTGACATGTCCCAAACATTTATGTCACAAACAATTTGATTCAAGCAAGTAAGAACAAACAGAAATACTAAGTTTGAAAAGACCTTTTATGACGTAACCTTTTCCCACAAATATTTTGTCCTTTACTTTTTATAACTTTCTCAAATACAGACATTGTTTTAGAATCAACACATTGTCGTATGCCCTTTTCAGAAGGACAATTACCCATGACCAGTCTCATCGGTCCAATAAGGGCAATATGACACAAATGTTTGTTTTACAACACAAACATAACATATCATTTTTCACCAATGTTTATGTCTATACAAAAAAAAATATTTTAATAGACATATCTTTTCATGAAAAATCACAATATTTTAAGTGAAACTTTTTCATCAAAGAATACAATTCTTTTGAACGAGTAATAAATTTTTGTGGTTTTATACTAGTCATATCATAGACTAGTAAAGAGAGACTCAACGACCACAATATCAAATATACTCCAAGAATTTTGTGGGTCTAACATAATACAAGAATGTAATTAAATTTCATATCTTGTACTTTCAAATTTAAATTAGATAGTAAGTCTAATTTTGTCTTTATCACAAGTAAAGAACCCCCCACATTTTAAATATGTTCTCAAAAATATTTTTCAAGTATTTGAAATTATTTTCCACATATTTTTTCCCATGCCTTCATATTGTATACCATCAAAATACACATTGGCAACACGAAGCCTTCTTTTGGAGATTTAATCCATATAAACACCCATGCATGCACAAAAATCACTAATTTTATGTCACTAGTGTTTCTTTTCCCTTTCTGTCACAATTAGACAGACCACTTAGTATTTAGAATACTAAAAATAAAGATTCAATCTTTATACAACTTGTTTCTAGTTTAACGATGAAGTTTTATATTCTTCTAATCGTTAACCGAATGAATCTTGAATTTTGATGAAGTTTTTATATTCTTCGAATAAATTTCATATTAAGACAGAGTAGTAAACCACAAAGGTTTTAATCTCCAGAAACCTCAAATACAACACTGTTTCTAGCTAACGATAAAAAATTTATCTTTTTCAAATCATTTAGCCTTAATATTTCTGACGAAGATTTTGTACTATTCATGTCAGAATATTCATTCAAACAGAGTATTTAACAAATTGGTGAAGTTTCTATATTCTTCAGACCAATGCACAATCTGATTTGTTCATGAAGTTCTTATATTCTTCAAACCAAAGGAGTAAAAAAAAATCAGAAGATTTTAGTCTCCAAAAGTCAAACACAATCAAATTTCACATGGAGTAGAAAACTACAAAAGTTTTTTTTTCCTCCTCTAAACAGAATACATATTAATAATAATAAATACATATTCTGAGATCATCACATAATGACCATCTATCCTAACATTTATGATATAAATCTCATAACTTATAAAGGATAGAAAAAGAAAATAATAATCAAGGGAAATAAAGATAGAACCTGAGTTTTACTCTCATTGAATCATATTCTATCTGTCAGCATTGATTCCATGCAAGTCACTTTTCTTGCTATTTTTTTTCCCTTCTTTCCCAGTTTCCATCATATTCCAATTTTTCTTGAAAGACATTGAATTTCAACAAGAAACTAAACTCATGTTCAAATGTTGTTAGGAGGCAACATTTGTTCATTTAATTCTTCTCATAGTTATATAAAACCTCAAATATAGGAAAAATCATTAAAGTGCACATCTTAGCCTTTATGCACAAAATAACTTTTCTCATTGAAAAGAAAACGGAAGAGGTGCAATGCTTGAATGCACTTGGGAAGAAAATAAAAATAATCTTACCCATCCAAGAAAAACTTACTACAGAAAATATGCTCGAACATATTAAAGTAGTACTAATACATCCCAAACCTCTTTTATCATATGATAAAATAATTCTCTTTTTCTTCTTTCTTTTTTCCAACAAAAAGAACACAGAAAATAAAAATAATATTCTTATCATAGAAAATACCATCAATATTAAATTTCTTAAGTTTGTTATCTCCTGTATTCAGATTAGCAAACCGGAAATAATAAAAGATGGAAAGAAAAACACAAAGAACTATCCGAGTCCACAGAACCCACTGTGTGTCTTTAAGAAATTTAATCCCCTCAAGTACCCGAGGTTGCAGATTAATTCCTCCCAAGATAAAACGGATTAACCATTAAAGAAGTAGCGGTATCTCAAACTTCGATAATTTCAACTAACTCAAAACGACAACAACGAATCACACACACAGACATGATCGATCGATCAATTTTGTTTTGTAAGAAATGTATGCAAAAGAAGGGAAGAATTCGATTCAGAAAAATGAGAGAAAACCTCTCTATTTATAGCCAACAAAGGGTAAAGGTCACAACTCTTAGGAAAGAAGACGACTTTTCAGAAAGGTCAAACACTTTTGAAAAGGCACAATCTTTCAAATGGTTATAGCCCTTTAGAAAGGACACAACCTTTCATAAAAGTCACAACCCTTCGGCATAGTCACAACCCTTCAGGAGAGTCACAACCCTTCATTTCCTGTTCACACCTTTAAAACCTAACACTTGAAGCCCTCAAACCATACCCCAATCTGACTTCTTTAACAATCATTGGCTTCAGAGGATTCCATCTCCCAGACTGGATGAATGACTCAGTTTTGGGAAAGGTCGTCTCTATTGTAATTGAAGGTTGCGAAAACTGCACGTGCTTACCACCCTTTGGTGAGCTTCCTTTTCTAGAAAGTCTAGTATTACACAAGGGGTCTGCGGAGTATGTTGAAGAGGATGATGTTCACTGTGGATTCCCCACAAGAAGAAGGTTTCCATCTCTGAGAAAACTTAGTATATCCTATTTTCGTAATCTGAAAGGATTGCTGAAAGGAAGGAGAAGAGCAATTCCCGGTTCTTGAAGAGATAAAGATTTACGAATGCCCTGTGTTTGTTTTCCCGACCCTTTCTTCTGTCAAGAAATTGGATATTCATAAGGAGGCAGATGCAACAGGTTTCAGGTCAATATCTAATCTTACCACTCTTACTTCCCTCTACATGTACACTAACTATGAAGCTACTTCACTCCCAGAAGAGATGTTCAAAAGCCTTGCAAATCTCAAATACTTGAAAATCTCTTACTACTACAATCTCAAAGAGTTACCCAGAGGCCTGACTAGTCTAAATGCTTTGGAGCATCTGGGAATTGATTGTTGTGGCGCACTAGAGAGTCTCTCAGAGGAAGGGCTGGAAGGTTTAACTTCACTCAGGGAGTTAACTCTCTAGAAATGAAAGATACTAAAATGTTTACCGGAGGGATTACAGCATGTTGTGAATCAAGATAACTCTGTAAGGCTATATGGGCTAGACGTGGTAAATAAGACTGATTCAGTTGATATTATTGGGCCGAGTAAATGGAGAGTTTTATTTGAGATCTAGGCCCAATTAGCTATTGTTAAAAAGGTCTAGGGATTAGAAAGAAGAGTTATGTAAAAATTATGTGAAGCTTTGGCTTTCTGATCCTCTCATCTCCTCTCTATGGTCTAATATCTCATCCCCTTCTAATTACCTTCTTCTATGTTAAGCTATCCGTAATTAGTGTGTTATTACTTTGGTGTGTGTATTATCCGTTGTAATTTGTATTCAGAGATAACTATAATAATCAGTGTTTGTATTGAAAATCGGGTTTGTTACATTGGTGCTTTCATCCAGAGGTTTTCAATGGAGAACCAAATATCTCGAACAAATGAAGATTCGTGGTCGAAGGAACTCGCAGAAATTCGTTCAATGTTACAGCAGTTGATTGCAACAAATAAACCTAGTCCAATGGAATTTCAAAGATTTTGTGGTGAGAATCCAGAGCTATGGATTTCTCAGGCTGAACGCTACTTCGACTTCTATGAAATTGGAGAAAACCATAAGTTGTCTTTCGCCTCGTCCTATCTTGACGGAGCAGCTATGACGTGGTACCAATGGCTTTTCCAGAACAAACAATTGATAGATTGGGAACACTTTACTGTGAAAGTGTTGATTCGCTTCCGTAAACGAAATCTCAAATCAATGCAAGGCTGCTCGCCCAATCACTGGCAGAACTATGACGAGCAATCTGAATACCCAACCAAAACTGATGCGCACAAGGTGTTCCAGTTGTTAATGCTTCAGTTGATGTTAATTCAGATGTTAATGCTTCAGTTGAATACCCAACGAAAACAATTCAGATATTAATGCTTCAGTTGCAAATGAACTACTTTCGAAAAGGTTCCAACTCTCATCCGGATCCATGAACCTCATATACAAAAATAGATTCTTTGTCACGGAAGAAAGAGGAGAGTTTGAGCCTAGTTTTGAAAAACAAGTGCTTGAGAATTTTTTTAATCTATGCCATCTATTTAAAATTTGGTTCATCTATGCATTGAGAAAAGGCTTATTCATGTCCTTATTTGACAACCGAAAAAAGTTTCAATTTCGTAAAACTATTTTCTACACGTTGGCAACGTCATTAATTAATTTTACTTTTTTTTTAAAAGACTCAAATATGTCATTAAATTTTAAAAAAAGGCTTATATATGTCATTCATTTAAAGTTTAACTTATCAATGTCCATTTCAATCAACAAATAATGACATAAATTGATCTTTTGTCCATATTATAACGAAGATTAAATATCACAAAATTGAAGACTATATTTGCCCTTTGCCCATTAATTAATTAGGAAAGTGGAAACTGCCTGCCAAAGAGGAAGAAAAAGGGAGAAATTGCTGTCAAGGAAGAAAGAGAAGAAAGATAATACTCCCTCTGTTTTACTCTATGTGTTCAATAATATTTGAAATTAATATCTTAAAAAGTCACTCAATTTTAAAAATTTATCTAGTAAAATTATTAAACTTTATATTGCATCAATAAAATCTCTAAACTAAAACTTTTCTATCAATAAAATCACTCAATTAAATTTATCATTAAAAAAATATTAACATAGCAAAATAAATTATTATTTTTATGTCATATAAACACGAACCCACAAATAAATAAAATTTTAAAAAAAACTTATTAAAAAAAGTTCAGACAAACTTAATCACGGAAACAAATATTTTTTTATGATATTATTGTATAATTTATGTCATGATTTAATAAATAAATGAATATTTTTTTCTTAGTGAAACATATTTGGTATTACTGTAATACAATAATATTTAGTTTACCTCCTAAATAAAAAAATGAGTATAAATATTTAAGCAAAACAACAAATTAAATCCAAAACAGGAAGAAAAACAATAAACAAATGTCAAAAATAGAACATTAATTAATGAGTTCTTCGGCGTGTAATCTATTTAGATGTTTCTTGCTAAATATAATTGGTAAAGATCTTACTGTTCCTTTGTATTTCCACAGTTTGCTAACGTTGACATAGATTTGTTCAAGCTTGAAAAAATTATTTTTTAAAATTGTTGATAAATAAGTTTTGAAATTTAAAATTGTGTTTGGATATACATTTTGATTGATTTTTTGAAAAAAGTTTTGTTAGAGGAAGTAAAAAGCCCTTAACGAGATTTCTTTAATTTTATTTAATTGTGGAATTTATATTTACATGATATAAAAATAATAATTTATTTTGCCATGACAATATTCTTTTTAATTGCAAATTTGATTGATAGAAAGGTCTAAGTTTAGTGATTTTAATGATACAAAACAAAGTTCAATGACTTTCTTAGATAAAATTTCAAAGTTAAGTGACCTTTTGAGATATTAACTTCATACTTGACCATTATTAACTTTGCACAATTCTTAAGAAACTATAAATGGAAGAATAATTTTACTATACCACCCTCTGAATATAATAAATATAATATCTTAAAAAATGTAACAAGGAATCCGTCTCCCAGACTTTGAATCAGAAGAAGTTGAAGTGCTTGAAGCCCTCAAACCACACTCCAAATAGAATGAGATAGTGAAAATCCTGATAAACAATGTTAGCGATGCCCAAACACTTTCAGTCCTCCCAATACTTGGTATGGGGGGACTAGGAAAGACGACTCTTGCCCAAATGGTCTTCAATGATCAGAGTGTAATTGAGCATTTCCATCCCAAAATATGGATTTGTGTCTCGGAAGATTTTAATGAGAAGAGGTTGATAAAGGAAATTGTAGAATCTATTGAAGAAAAGTCACTTGGCGACATGGACTTGGCTCCACTTCAAAAGAAGCTTCAGGACTTGCTGAATGGAAAAAAATATTTGCTTGTCTTAGATGATGTTTGGAATGAAGATCAAGATAAGTGGGCAAATTTAAGACAAGTCTTGAAGGTTGGAGCAAGTGGTGCTTCTGTTCTAACCACTACTCGTCTTGAAAAGGTTGGATCAATTATGGGAACTTTGCAACCATATGAATTGTCAAATTTGTCTCAAGAAGATTGTTGGTTGTTGTTCATGCAACGTGCATTTGGGCACCAAGAAGAAATAAATCATAATCTTGTGGCTATTGGAAAGGAGATTGTGAAAAATTGTGGTGGTGTGCCTCTAGCAGCAAAAACTCTTGGAGGTATTTTGCGCTTCAAGAGAGAAGAAAGACAGTGGGAACATGTGAGAGATAGTGAGATTTGGAAATTGCCTCAAGAAGAAAGTTCTATTCTGCCTGCCCTGAGACTTAGTTACCATCACCTTCCACTTGATTTGAGACAGTGTTTTGCATATTGTGCAGTATTCCCAAAGGATACCGAAATGGAAAAAAAAAATCTAATCTCTCTCTGGATGGCACATGGTTTTCTTTTATCGAAAGGAAACTTGGAGCTAGAGGATGTAGGTAATGAAGTATGGAATGAATTATACTTGAGGTCTTTCTTCCAAGAGATTGAAGTTAAATACAGTCGAACTTATTTCAAGATGCATGATCTCATTCATGATTTGGCAACATCTCTGTTATCGGCAAGCGCATCAAGCAACAATATCCGTGAAATAAATGTAAAAGGTTCCGGACATATGATGTCGATTGGTTTGGCAAAAGTGGTGTCTTCTTACTCTCGTTCTCACTTGCAAAAGTTTGTCTCGTTGAGGGTGCTTAATCTAAGTAAATTAGGACTTAAGCATTTACCGTCTTCCATTGGAGATCTAGTACATTTAAGATACTTGAACCTGTCTAGCAATGACATGCTCAGTCTTCCAAAGCAGTTATGCAAGCTTCAAAATCTGCAGACTCTTGATCTACATGATTGTCGTTCACTTTGTTGTTTGCCAAAAGCAACAAGTAAACTTGGTAGTCTCCGAAATCTTTTACTTGATGGTTGCTATGAATTGACTTGTATGCCACCAAGGATAGGATCTTTGACATGCCTTAAGACTCTAGATTACTATGCAGTGGGAAGGAAGAAAAGTTGTCATCTTGGTGAATTACGAAACCTGAATCTCTATGGCTCAATTGAAATCACGCATCTTGAGAGAGTGAAGAATGATATGGATGCAAAAGAAGCCAATTTATCTGCAAAAGAAAATCTGCATTCTTTAAGCATGAGATGGTATGGAGATGAACGTTCACGTATATATGAATCAGAAGAAGTTGAAGTGCTTGAAGCCCTCAAACCACACTCCAATCTGACTTGTTTAAGAATCCGTGGCTTCAGAGGAATCCGTCTCCCAGACTGGATGAATCACTCAGTTTTGAAAAATGTTGTCTCTATTGAAATCATCCGTTGCAAAAACTGCTCATGCTTACCACCCTTTGGTGAGCTGCCTTGTCTAAAAAGTCTATATTTATGGAGTGGGTCTGCGGAAGTGGAGTATGTTGATTCTGAATTCCCCACAAGAAGAACGTTTCCATCTCTGAGAAAACTTATTATAGGTGATTTTCATAATTTGAAAGGATTGCTGAAGAAGGAAGGAGAAGAGCAATTCCCTGTTCTTGAAGAGATGACAATTCATTGGTGCCCTATGTTTGTTATTCCGACCCTTTCTTCTGTCAAGACATTGGTAGTTCATGGGGACAAGTCAGATGCAATAGGTTTCAGTTCCATATCTAATCTCAGGGCTCTTACTTCCCTCCGCATTGGCCATAACGAAGAAGATACTTCGCTCCCAGAAGAGATGTTCAAAAGCCTTGCAAATCTCAAATACTTGGAAATCTATTTCTTTAAGAATCTCAAAGAGCTGCCTACCAGCCTGGCTAGTCTTAATGCTTTGAAGCATCTGGATATTTATTACTGTGGCGCACTAGAGAGTCTCCCCGAGGAAGAGGTGAAAGGTTTGACTTCACTCACACAGTTATCCATAACATACTGTGAGATGCTACAATGTTTACCCGACGGATTGCAGCACCTAACAGCCCTCACAAATTTATCAGTTAGGTATTGTCCAACACTGGATGTAATTTTCTGATTTTTCTTTTGGAAACAAATCAACTATTTGTATTATACTTTATTTTTCTTGGGTCTGTAACAATAAATATTTGAAAATTTTCATATAAAGATTCAGAATTAGTCTTATAGCTAATTGTATCTTCTCATAGTTTAATAACGTCAATATGATATTTATATTACATTATTACTTATGTTGTGATTTATCAACATGATTTTGACAGTTTATTAAAGAATTTCAAGTTTTTATTGTTTGCACAAGTAACCAGCCAGAAATTAAATTTTGAGATAAAAGTGATTTGTGTATCATGGCTTAAGTCGGAATTTCATGTTTTTTTCTCAATTAAGTTATATATATAT